>VWZK01013299.1:59844-71692 GCA_013396935.1 Baryphthengus martii
AAAAATAAAAAAAAAATTCAAAGATGAGGAAAGAGAAGTAATAAATTAATGGGGTGTGAAAACATTCAAAGCTTTACAATACCAGGGGCAGTATTTGCTCAGATTTAGGAGGGGAGTGGTGGGGTGGGAGGGTGCGGAATAGGGGATGGGATTTTTTTTTTTGGTGGATTTTTTATTTTTTTCCCCCCAAACTTCAGGTCATTTTCACGTAATTTATTAAAGTGAGAACTGGAGTTGTAGCCAAAGGAAGGAAAATATTACTCTAAATGCCAAAGTATCTTAAATACTGGTCGTAATCCACACTTCCCTACGGCCGATTAAACCCCCGGCAGCCGAGGACTGCCGATTTCTTTGGAATATTTCCCTAATGGACCCGATGTCCTTTTAACATCCCGCTTTCTATAAAGTTTGACTACAAGCCGAGAATATTTAGTGGGAAATTCTTTTCATTCCTCCTAAATTGCATTATCATTAAAGAAGTCGTCGCCCCCACCGCGTTCTTAGACAATCGACGGCGTTTGACTCTCCGTTGATGAGCCGTACGTCTCGCAGCGTGCTCAGCCGCCGCACATCTTTAGGGGGGCCAACTTCAAATTTAATTAAATGTACTGGGAGGTGCCGTCGCCTTTTGGGGTTGTGGGTTTTTTAAAGGTTTGGGTGTTTTTTTTTCTGCACAGACACGCAAAACCAAAATCGTGTAAATTAAGGTTAAACTTCTAAAAGAAATTTGAAGCTTGTTTTCCCCAAAGACCTAAAAAGTGGTTTCCCTTTGTTTTTAAATGCTCTAACTAGGAAAGAACTTTATTCAAAAGAGTATTTTTTGTGAGCGCAGGCACCGTTCCTCTTAGTTTGAACAGTTATGCAAACGCATCAGGGCAGGAATATACCCGTAAGCGCTTACGGTTGTATCCACAGAAAATCCGACGGCGTCACACCCTACGACTTCCAAGAGGAGTTTTACGTTAGAGAGAACAGCAGCACCTTGTGATCCCCTGCCAGGAAAACGACCAAAGACACAACAAAACCCATCCCGAGCGATAGAAATTCACTATATTTCAAGGATTTGAGTTTCCGGCGCAGAGTTTTTACAGCGGGAAAGTTTCTTCTGATTGCTACTGTTTGTTATTTCCCTGCTGGGATTGCCACCTTTGGCAGTTAGCGACAGATTAGGAAGCAAGCTGGATAGATCAGGATAAAAAAAAAAATATTTAAGTAACTTTACACACACCCATAAAGCAACTTAACTTGCACAAATTGCTTGCACGCTTAAGTGTTTTCAAGAGAAGACTTTGTTGTGAACGTAGGATTAAGTAGTGAAGGCGTGAGGGATAAGTGTTAGCAAAATAAATACTTGTAAGAGATGTGGGAAATGAGAAGTGGTAAGTTCCAGTATTAAAATATTCTATTAAAGGTCAGAGAAAAAAAAATAAATTAAAAAACCCATCCTTTAGTCTTACTGGCGTATTACAGGAGTCCTGAATTTCCACGCTGAATGACTCGCCCTATAAATCTTATTCATTCAAGCTGAATTTACACACACCATTTGTCTGTGTCTTAAAAAGAGAGAAAAAGAAAATCTTTTTTTTTTTCCCCAGCTACAGCTGGAATCAAACATTCATCGGCAGAAAGTTTCAGGTGTTCTCCAACATGTATCCAGACTTTCCATTTTCAGGGAGAAGCAAGTTCAGGCTATTGAGGGACAAATCCTGCAAACACACATATCATTAGCTTCATTCATTTGAATGAGCCCACTGAAGTGAGGAGGATTTACTCAAGTGAGTGACAGCAGGATCAGGCCCTTCCACAGGGAGATAAGTAGATATTTAGACATGAGGAAAAAAAAAAAAAATAAAAAAATCAACCAACCTACGAATTATCCCTTTAATCAGAGTGGGTTTTTCTAAGCGTTCTTGCGTCCACGTCTAAAATACATATTCCACATAAAAATCCTTATGAAAAGCAGTTGCTCGAAAAGCTTAATAGCTACATTTTAAAGTTTCACCTCCTCAACTGCTCTACATTAAAAAATATACACAATTTCACGGGCTACTGACTTACCAAATATTCTTTCGCAAACCCGATCCGCTTTTTTAATTAGAAGAGCAAAAAAAGGGATCTGAAACCAGCCATCACGATTTGCTCCCAATTCAGGAAACAAATTTTTGTCTGGACTCAGAGGTAACGGAGGCGCTTTAACTTCCAACGCTCCCGCAAACCGAGGCTCATCCTAAATCATAGCCCACGTCACTTGGATGTAGTGTCAGAACACAATGAACATCGAGAAACTCCACGAGCTCAAGTGAGGACGCCAACGTGCGGAGGACACTTCAACACAAGAGCTTCCTTTTCAAGCCGCTCTTCAAAGGAGAGGGTACAGTTTAAAATATGGATAAAATATGCAAAGCGTGTTCAGCGACGGCTCTCCCAGTCAGCGAACGTTCTCCATAGGAGATGAGAAAGTGGAAAAAAAATCAGTGTATTTCTACATAAGTCCATAAAAGTGTCAGGAGAATTTGCTTAAAACAGCTTATAAAAATGGGAGAGAATGAGTCCCAGCCTATTATTCAATAACCATGTTTGTGAGGCATCTGCATAATCTAACCATGCATAAATTAGTATGTGTATTACAACAGTTATTTGCATAATAATAGCAAGTTAATAGATGCTTAAAGAGCACAGACCAACACCACCTTTAAATCAGACATGCCTCCAGGCACTCTGATCTGTATAGACCAAGATGCAGAAAACACTGTTCATAAAACATACGAAAACATAAAAAAAACCCCACACTCAAATAATTCGTTTTAGTCCCTGGACACTTCACTTTTTTTCACCCTCTCTCAGAAAAGAATAATTTGAGCAACTACAGAATGGTTTGTTTCTATGAATCCTACTATCCATCTTGCAAGAAGAATTTAAAGTAAGCACCAAAGCTATTTTTCGATTGGTTGTTTTGCTCAGAGCTTCCCGTTTTTTCAGGAGTACGGACAAAGTAAAACGTTACGCGGTTAATACATTGGCCACCGAAGACGGAAGGAGTTTTATCACCCACTTCAATGAAATTGAGTTAGTTGGTAGAAAGTTAGAAAATGTCAGTATCTAAATAGAACACTAACATTAGGTCCTCTTAAAAGGGAGAATCCACAGCTCCCTTAAGTACTTCATTCACATCGTATTTTTGATTTGAGAAGGTTTTAGACCATCATACCATTCTTCAAAATCGTAATTAAAAAATTAAAATAGAAAAAAAGAGTAGATACACCACCCTGCTTCAAAAGCACTGTTGTGCCAACTGGATTATTTTTTAATCTCACGACGAAACAATCATTAACATCATCGTCGTTTTCATTGTCTCCAGGGAAGGAAAATCTTAGAGTTTGGAAAAGAAGATAAAAAAACCACCCAAATAAAATCAATACAGACTTTAAAATGACTCCTTCAAGATACCACTTTTCAATTTAACAGGACAGATTTATTTGTATGTGGCTCAAATGTTCACAATTGCTCTCTGCACCTTCATACATAGGAATGAATGTCACAGTGGCAAACAGCAGTAATGAACAATCTTACCTGAGGATATGGAAACCTCCCAAGAGCAAGCTGGGAAAGGAAATAATATTTGTCTAGTTATATAGATTTGCATGGAGGGCACATTTTCTTAAAGAGAGAAAAGTACTCAACTCTTTACTATTGTATAAATTGCAAAATGGCAGCAAAAGTCATTGGGAAAACACACAAAGAGCTGTATTTAGAATGGAGTCGTTCACAATTACCCCTCGTCCCTGCGTTTCTGTCTCTAAGTTCCTTTGTCTGTACCTCTCAGGAACACCGTTTGATGCCCAAGTTCCTGAGGACTCTCTAAATTAAACCAGTTCAGCCCCAATAGCGAGGCCAGCGACACTGACCTTTACTGATAATTATCTGCGGCGAACAGGTATTGCAGAGCAGGCACTCAACTCCCAAAGTCCTTCCTTAACCGGCTCAGAGTGAAAACTGGGTTATACAGCCGAGGTTTGCTCCTTATCGGTGTCAAACCCAGCCAGGAATCCGTGAGAAGGATCCGGAGAGATCGTGGCAGCCGCAGAAAGAGACTCGGTCTTTTCTTCAGATCTGCTTTCAACTGCACGATGTCAACTGGATTTGTTGCCAACACTGTTTTACACGTCAACTGGTGTGTTACCACGGCACCTATGGTATCACTGTTAGACCCACCACCACCACTGTTGCCATAAAGCCATAACTAATAAATATTCCATGATAAACACCTCATACCAGACTTTAAGTTTTCCCATTTGGCATCTGAACCCCAGAGACAATTCTAGCAAAATACAACAGCTTTGGTTAACCTTCTTGAATCCTCCCCTTCCCGCTTTCAGGAGGAGGTCTACCAAAAGGGTTACGGATGAACTACTGTCATTGACACGTCCGCACGATAAACTCCATATATTCTCATCAGACTAGCGCTGAAGGTCTAAGCCGTTGTGTGACGTACCGCAAAAGCTAAACTACACGTCAGTGCTGGGTGAAAGCTCTTTCAGGGCACCTGCCACAGATATTTGAGCTCCTATGATGAAATTTCAGCTCAGCTGGCAGCACAAAACTATCCAGAGTACGAACAAGGCGTAGACAGAGCTGTAGCAGGGTGGACGTCTGACGGGGCAAAGAACAGTAGACATCCTCAAGCCTCACCAGTTCAGAAAAAACGTCGTGAGAAGGTAGTAAGAAGAAGCTGACAGCATGAGTGGAAGCAACCAGAAAAGAGCAGAGATGATGTCCTTTCTGTAATTTCAGCTGCTGTCTGAGCCTAATATTGTACTGGCCCTTTGGCTGCGAGCCTTAGCAAGTAAACATCTTCCAGATCCTCAGAGGAAAGACATTAGAAAAGCAGAATTGGTCTTGAAGCATCTGTGTAAGAGGCACACCAGAGAAACCCAAGGGCACAAAACCTTTTTTTTGATGACTACTCTTAAAAGAAGCTTTCATAATAATGAGAGAATTTGTCCTAAAAAATCAAGATGGATCAAATGGGTTCTAAAGGGGCTACTCAGTTTGTACAGTATCTCCGCACGCTTACTTACCTCTGACGCATCCACATTTCCCTGCATCTCTGAAAAGCCACCCCAACCCTTCCTAAAGATGTCATCAACAGCAGTTTGGGTAATGACTGAGGAGGAGCCTCTGGCCTGCTCTATCAGCATGGTGTTGGCCAAGGACTCCTACCAGCGACAACACACAGCTTTTCTGAGGTGTTTCCATTGTGCCTCTCATCTCTTTGAAAGTTGTGAGCTGCTTGTAGCCTTCCACGTGGGGATTGTTGTGCTCGATGGGTTTGTTAAGAGCAACATCTACAGAACGCAGAAGAAATCAGGCTCATAAGACACACCAGAAACGGGAGCAACAGGAAGGTGACAAGTAAGATCTCTTCAGGTTCTCCAAAGTGACACAATTGAAGTTAATTTCCTCCTCTGGGTTTCTTCTCTTCTTTTGTCTTCCACGTTTGCCTCTCAGGCTCAACTCTTGAGGGTGAATTCTGCCTTTCGGTTTTGTTTATGGTGCAGATCCGAGGACGGTGCTCCTCTCTGCAGCAAAACCATCCTTGTAAGAAGCCAACCTGAGCTAAGCAGGCTCGATCGCCATCCTTTCTATCACTCCTCTGCTTCCGAGCCTCTCCCAGCTCAGACTGTCACTCCAGTCACTCTCTGGTGGCAGGCTTTGAAATACACTGCTGAATAGCTCAGCAAACCCCCTACATTTTCCATTATGCTTAGTTTGAAGGATGAGGAGTTATTAAAACAGACCCTTTTTCATCTTCTCTTCTTTTTTGAGGACCCTCCGTAACTTCCAAGAAGTCGCTCGAGAGCCTAAGAAGTGCTGCTGCTGCAATAGTCTAGAAATAAACCTATAAATGCCAAATGCTTTTCCATCAACAGAAGGAGAGAAAAACTTGATTTTTCCAACGACTACTGACTTCAGAATTGTCATTACAACAGCTGCAGACTTGTACGAACATAATAGTTAACCAACTGTAGAACAAGTAATAAGCGACGGGACAAGAGGAACCAGCCCCAAGTTGCCCCAGGGGAGGTTTAGGTTGGAGTTGAGGAACAATTTCTTCCTCTCCAGGGTTGTCCAGGCCTGTGCCAGGTTGCCCAGGGCAGGGCTGGAGTCCCCCTGATCCCTGGAGGGGTCTCCAAGCCATGGAGATGTGGTGCTGAGGGATGTGGTTTAGCAGTGGACATGTAAAGAAGGGTTAATGGTTGAACTCGATGATCTCGAAGGTCTTTTCCAACCTAGATGATCCTATGCTTCTAAGAAGCTGATCATGGCTATATGCACAGGGCATCATTCTGCAGATCTTATTTAAGCAGAAGAACCACCACTGCCTCCATGATGACTCAAAACTAAGCACTTCCATTCTCAGTGATGATTCCTCTCCCTGACCACCACACGCCTCAGCAGGGGCTCCAAGGGCAGCAGAGTAATTGGGGAAAGAGCTATTCCCTGCCAGCCGTAAGTACGGGGCGTACAAACGAGCTTCGAAGAATCCGAAACACATCAGGAACAAGTTCTTTGAGGGTTGTTAAATCTCCCCAGGTTTCTCAGCGAAGCTGCTCCTCGCCCCAGAACTACCAAGCAACACAGATCAGGTGCCAATTCGGCATCCCCTGAACCATCAGTCGATTCATCTAGCCCGAGTTGTTTCCTCCCTGCAAGATTGTCAAGGTATTATAAATTAAGAAACTTAGCAAAGAGTATGTAATCTTCCCTGAAATAGCCTGCAGATATGTCACTGTACTAAATGTGTTTCAGATTTAATGAAGCTTTAATGTCCTTTTTAATTTTGCCTGTTTCTGTATCACCAGGGGTCGAGCAAGGCAATCAGCACTCAAGAGGGTGGTTTGGTTTAAAACTAGGAAAAAACTCATTTGCTTATGAGTTGCACTGTATTTTCTTAATTAAATTTACTAAGTAAAATGGTTTAAGTTCAGCCAACCAATGACCTCTGTATGTAGATTTAGATTTATAAATAGCGTCACAGTTAAAGTATAGAAGAAAAAACCCAAAACACAACCCAAAAACCAAACAGATCAGAGCTTCACTAAAGGAATTTTCATAGTCCCAATCATCTGTCTCAAGAAAGTCAGATAAATGCAGCACAAGCCCAAAGCAGGACGCAAATAAAAAAGTCAACTATCAAACTAATGCACTATCAGAAACTTCTTTCCTCTGCAGTTACACCAAGAAGCTCAGGAAACTTGCAATTTTGTTTTTCAGGCATTAAGACAAACCCACACTATTTCCGTTCACACCAGTTGGAGTGGAGAACCCATCGGTATTTTACGTAGCTCTGGGTATTAAGGAGAGGAGAAGGGAATACTTAAATTTCAAAGGGCTGGTTCTCATTTCCCTATGGATACCTTCCCACTAGAGAAGAACTGTAAAAAATATCATTTCAGAAAGGCCCAGAGAGTTGCAATGCCAGCACGGCATGGAAATAGAAATGAGAATCAGACCACAGCAGCAAGAAATACATCGGAATAACGCTTTCCTACCCATTTCACTTTAGAGCAACTACATGTAGTAGAGTTTTTTTGCGGGGGGGGTGGTGTATGTGAGTTTTTTCTTCTTTCTTGGATATAGGAGGAGCACTTAATAGGCTCATCTTCAGGTGTTCAGTGAGATAGTGTCCTGAAAAATCATGTGCAAGCACCTGAGAGGAGCCTTCCCCCAGACGTGGGCCAAGGTGCAGAGGGACGTACAGGGAGGGCCCCATCAGATCTTAGATCAGTACTTGATAAAAGAAGAAATAAGCCCAGATTATGAAGTAACAAGCAGAGGTACAGGATGTGTATGTTGATTATTATCAAACTATACCTAAAAACAGGTAAGGGAAAGCAAAAAGAACGGAGCAGGCAGTTTTGGTAGCAACTCGAACCTCTTCTCAAATCCACACATTTAATGCGTGGGTAAGCGAACCCAAAAATCAAAATGACTGTTGACATAATGGAATTAACAATTTTGGAACTGAAAACAAAAATCCAGAAATCCTCACTAACGAAATGCTTTCTCTACATCCCTCTTTCCTTTCCTGCCTGTGCGTTGTTAATAGGAATGACAAGAGCAACTTGGTCCATACCCTGTTCAGAAAGTGACTGAGGGAAGGGTGTTCAAACCATATTTTCAGGACACTTGGGCAATAAAGTCTCCCACTTAGATTATAGTCCATGTTGTGCAAGTTGTTTTTTAATTTACAGTTACACCAAAAAGCACAGGATGTTTTTATTCTTAATTCAGACACATTCCATGTTTCTCAGCATAACTGCAAATTGAAAATAAGCACTTACAATATCGCTAGTGATCTAGCTGAAGGAGGACTTTATAGGCTGAAATGTTCTAAAATTTGTTCTTAATTACCTCGTGCACATTTTACACAATTAAATTTCCATCCAAGGATTTTGCATTTAGATTGTGCACTGCAGTTAAACCCTCATTTTATGGAAAAGCAGCCGCCACTTCCGAACATTCAGACACAGGAAACTTTAAAAATCAGACTTAACTACTGGATAACATAAAATTCCCTCGGCGAAATTTCATTCCAAGACCAATTTATACATTCCTAGATAGATGGCTTAAAATCACCTGAAACTCTGCAGGGTATGGACCTTAATAAATATTAAATACCTCAAAATCTACTCAAAGATTTTTCTCTCCTTCTAATATCAATTCCACTGTCCTCTTATTGCAGTTAAGAAAAAAAAAAAAAAAGGAAGAATCCAAAAGGATATAACAGCAATTTACCAGCATTAAAGTGCTTCTGAGGTTAAACTGACAACAAAGAAGAGCAGAAACACAAAGCATCTTGAAGTAGGGTTTCAATTAAATGTGCAGGATTTAGTAATGCAGGACGAAAAAAAAAAAGAGTTACAAATTAATTTAATCTTCTGCCTATAGTTTGCAGCTGCACTCCAAAGCGTCTGGGGCTTAAGAACAAAGCCTTGAAAGGCCTCAGAGTGAGGAAAGCTTCAATTTTTAATGTATAACGCCATTAGCTGATAACTTGTGGAATCTGCGACCCCTGCGGAGGGGCATAAGCGCGGGTAACAGAGACTGATGAAGTGACATATTTGTTCGTGTCTAGGACTATGAGGAAGAAGGTTATTACTAATACCGTCAGGCCTAACAGAAATATGCCCTAATAACCTTTGGGACATTCCTTGGCTTGAGCAGATGAGTTCGAGCTCTCTCTTCTCTGTAAAAGATATTAAAAATCAAAGCCTAATTCACCTTAATTAAAGATAATTAGTTTCACTTTGACTTCTTTTAAATATGAACTACAGCAAATGCACTGCGAACGGCAGGCCGCAGACAATCATGATTAAATGGCACATTTCCTCCTCGCCACAAATCCCTTCTATTACCAGGCTTTTACCGCTACGTCTTCAAAGGTGTTGCTCGGAACAGCGGTGCCTTTTCTAAGAGGAAAATTCTAAAGGGAAAAAAGGTGGGACGCGGCCGGGCCTTTCAGGGCCCATCGATGGAAATCGTCAGGCGCAAAATTCGCACAAATGGTCTCCAAGGATTAATGAGACCACTTGTTTGAACTTCCTGCTTATTTGTTTGCCGGCTACGGATTCAATATCTACAGGACAAGAAGTGTTCCGATCTGGTTGTGCTGCTGGAAACGCAGCTGGGCTTCAGCTGTTCTCCAACTCCACTGGCACGAGGCTTCACCTACCATTACAAGACGATTAAATAACAGGGAGAGGCGGCCTCAACGCAGAAATACATCTAAATTTTGGACTTTTGGAAAGCAGAAACAGCTACACTTACACAGTATGAGGAAAGGGAACATTAATCTATATTATATAACTCTATAGATTACGAGTATGCACTTTATCCCTTAATTGTCCACTCATCTATCGACTCAGGTAGAGAAGTGTATTATTTATTTCGCCGCCGCGCAGCCTGACCGCAGTGGCCCAAGAGCAATTGCTGAGGAACATGATACATGGAGGTCTCAACCCGTGCAAACTGTACCTAAACTTCCACATTATTGCAGCTTAGTTCACAATCTTCACCTAATATAGGGTTACATCCCAGCGCAGCAAGCGGATAAATCATCCCGGAATATTACTCCGGCTAAGTTTAGCTGTGAGTGGAGCATATGTGCTTCCGAGTCACTGAAGCAAAGGCCCATAAAATACACTAATTACTGGAAGTTATGGTCACTGAGTGATTGATAGCGCTCTGCGAGGCAACTTCCCCGTCCTCAGCTATTCTGACGGGCCTCCCCCACCACACAGCAATTATTAATTCACGACCCAACCCTCAGGCACTGGTACCTTTACTTCTAATTCTGCTACCGCAAAGATCGTGAGGTAGCTGGACGTTGTCCGTCTTCAGCTTGGTGGCCGCTGAAGATGGCAGAGGAGGAAACGGAGCTAACGGCCGCTGCTTGGAGAAATTGCTTGAAATAGCTCAAGGGGAAAAGAAGTAATAGGAAAAACCTGGCCTAGATTTTTAAGATCAAGTTTCTGAAAAGGCATTATTCCGTACAGAGTGATTAAAACTACATAAATGCTCTATGTAAGAGCAATTTGAGTTACTGAGCAAAATTCAGTGTGTGCTATGAGCAAAGCCTGCAAGGATTTGGCCACACAAGTCACAAATGTCACACTGCGTACAGTCCTTAAAAATACAGAGTCACAGGATGACGTTCATGGCAAAAACCATCACTTTTTATTTTCTTCTTTTCCTTAATGCTAACTGAAAGGTGTCTGTCACTAAAGAATGGCACCCAGGCAATTCTCAGTGGGCCAAGCTGCCAGACCCAAGGGCTCGAGGCACGAGTCTGCTCTCCGCCATACGTCACGAAACCAGGAAAAGGCCAGAAATGAACCAGAGAATCACAGAATTGTTTCAGTTGGAAGAGGCCTTTCAGATCGAATCCAACCATTAACTCGGCACTGCCACATCACTGCTAAAACCCCTGTCCCTCAGCACCACAGCTCCACGCCTTGGAAACCCCTCCAGGGAGCAGGGGGACTCCAGACCTGCTCTGGGCAGCCTGGCACAGGCCTGGACAACCCCAAAGGGCAAGAAATTGTTCCTCAGCTCCAACCTCAACCTCCCCTGGGGAAACTTGAGGACAGTTCCTCTTGTCCTGGTGCTTGTTCCTTGGGAGCAGAGCCCAACCCCCCAGCTGCAACCTCCTGAATGTCAGGGAGTTGTGGAGAGCCAGAAGGTCTCCCCTGAGCCTCCTTTGCTCCAAGCCCAGCTCCCTCAGCTGCTCCT
The DNA here is from genome assembly GCA_013396935.1 of Baryphthengus martii. Taxonomy (NCBI): domain Eukaryota; kingdom Metazoa; phylum Chordata; class Aves; order Coraciiformes; family Momotidae; genus Baryphthengus; species Baryphthengus martii. Next base: position 71,140 of record VWZK01013299.1, read on the forward strand.
CACCACACTCCTGCTCTAGACATTTTCTCCATACAGTTGGTTCCATTTCAGGAAGGGTCTGGCCAAGAGCTGAGGCCACAAAAACCAGCGCTGCCTGAGGCCTTGCTACCAGCAGAGAGAAGATGTCAGCCCACAGCGATGGTAACCCAGCATTTTCGAAAGATTTGGTTTAAGTTTCCTCTAATATTAATATTACCTAGAGAGCTTTGCATTTGTTGCATCCAAACATTGGTGGTTGTTAGATGGCTGAGCACAGAAGTAAGGTTTGGTCCTTTTATTAGTTTAGAGAAGGTTTGAGTTCAGTAAGAAAAAAAANCGAAACCAGGAAAAGGCCAGAAATGAACCAGAGAATCACAGAATTGTTTCAGTTGGAAGAGGCCTTTCAGATCGAGTCCAACCATTAACTCGGCACTGCCACATCACTGCTAAAACCCCTGTCCCTCAGCACCACAGCTCCACGCCTTGGAAACCCCTCCAGGGAGCAGGGGGACTCCAGCCCTGCCCTGGGCAGCCTGCGACAGGCCTGGACAACCCTGTACGGCAAGAAATTGTT
>VWZK01013299.1:85713-110358 GCA_013396935.1 Baryphthengus martii
AAAAGTAATTTTCAAAAAAAAATTAAAAGGCCAAAAAAAAAAAAAAAAAGGCACTAGTTAATAACACCAGGCTAAACCGAAGCACCTACGTTTTCACGTTTGTTAAATGGAGAACTAAAATTAATCAATTTATCTAATGGAAATTACAGGCTAACTTTTGTAGTTTGCTTTCAAACCGGCTTTTGTCATCATATCAATGATGTGCAGCCCCCGCACCAGTTTGTCAGGTCACCTGGAACAGCTACAGCCCAAGCTCCCATCCTAGCTAACGGCAGCAGCGTTCCCCCACGTGATGCATCTTCAGCAACGTGTTGCTTTGATCTGAAAATGAGCAGCAGTTCCCCAACTGCGGACAGCACCGGGCTGTCGGTGGGCTGCAAAGAGCTGCAGATTGGCAGTGGGAAACTGTTTGTGAACATTGAACTGGTTTTTTCCTTTGTTCCCAGTTGCTACAACGCAGTAAAGGCAACTGAGAACACATGAGTGAACCACTTTTCCAATCCTGCTCTTCCTGAGAAGGAAAAAGCGTGGTTATCACAGAGCTGGAAGATGAGCACAGACGAAATATTCGTTGGGTTTGGGTTGGACCTTGAAAAGTCATCTCATCCCACTTGCCCTGCAGGGAGCAGGGACATCTGCAACTGGAGCAGGTTGCTCAGAGCCCCATCCAACCTCCCCTGCAATGGGGCCAGGGATGGGGCAGCCACCACCTCTCGGGGCAACCTGGGCCAGGCTCTCACCTCCCTCAGTGTCAAAAATCTCTCCCTTCTCTCCAGTCTAAATCACCCTCTTTTAGTTTAAATAGGAAGGGAACGGGTCTGCGAGACGGCAAAAGGGAGCTGTCTCTCGGCGCACACAATTCAGACGTCACTTACGCTGGGGATGGGGGGAGATGAAGTTTGAGAACCGATTTCGAATACATCCCACATTACACAGACCGCGACTGGGAGCAAATACTTCTACTTAAATGTTATTCCTGCATAAATCCACTTACCGCCATATAAGCATTTGTTCCAACATACGTCTTGGCTATAGAATTCACCAGCTATCAGACAAAACAGTCTGTTAGAACAATATAAAGATAATGTGGAAATAAAATGGGCAATTATTCCTCATTTAACCTACAATCATCATTCCTATAAATCAACTAAAAATTATGTAAAAGGGAACGAATTTATCTGCGAAGGCATTAAAAATGATTAAATCTCTCTCTCCCTCTCTCGTTCGGAACGAGAGCTCCAATTTAAACCCGCGCCGCATTACGGTTTATGGCAGATAACCTTAAACAATTCTGTTAAAACGGGGATGCTGCTTCGCTTTACTACCCCAAACTCGTCTGACATAAAAAGTCAATTTGAAGGGGGATGGCACGCGCTCATTTTTCAGTCAGCTGGCTCGAGATGTGAATAAAGCCGCATTCATCACTTGAATGCGACGAGCGCTAAATACGCTGGAGGGACAACAGGCTCTGACAACTTATAATACAAGGCTGACCTTCTCTTTGGTCCCCGTGTTTGGCGGAGAGTAAAGGTGCTGAAATTCAAATCAACAGCACGGCAAGCTCACGGGTCACTATCGGAGAAGTTCTCCAGGGAGGCCCAAAATGGAAATTAATTAAAATTTGTGCTGCACATTGTAAAAGCCCACTACTATTGTTACTCCCAATATTAATTTTTATCGTGGGCCAGTTGGGCTCCCCAGACACGTCTCTCGTTCTGCCCTCCCTTTTGTCTGGCCAAAACGCTTTCATATCAAAGCTGCATATCAATGAAGTTTGCTATTCGTAAGTAGTAATTACAATATCAGCAGTTTTTACTGTCATTAAACAATGAACAATCATATTCAGATGAAGAAAAGTCGCCCGGAGATTAAAGATGAATAGGGCTGTCCCAGCAGAGGGGAGCTTGCTGGGGGGCCGTTTGTCTGGCAGCCAGGTGATTTGGACAAGCCGGGAGAGAGCGGGCGGATCTCTGACGGGGGAATTACCTGCGTGCTGACCCCAAAGTCACACAGCTTCACCTGGCCTCGCGTGTTCACCAACATGTTGGACGGCTTCACATCTGTTGAGGGGGAAAAAACCCCAGATTTAATCAATGTTATCTGAGATATGCATCGTATATAGAGATTTTTTTCAAATATGGGGAATATTTCAGAGAGCTATTTCAAATGCAACCTCTAGTTTGTAACAGTCGGTAGCACAGACAACGTTGTCCCTCTCAAACACCGAGAATCCCTCGTATGAAACCACAGAAACATTTAGGCTGGAAAAGACTCTTATGATCATCGAGTGCAAATCTGCTGGTGACACCAAACTGGGAGGGATGGGAAATGCACAGAAGGATGGGACCTAGAATTCAAAGTCATCTTGACAAATTAGGATGTAAGACTGAAAGAAAAAAAAAAAAAAAGATGAAACTCAATGGGGACAAGTAGAAGTGCTACATTTAGACAGGGATGAATCAACTGCATAAATCCAGGGTGAAACTGCACATCCCATACAGACAGTGGTAGATAGGAACAGCAGCAAAACACAAACATACAGCCACATTCCAGCCTCCTTCTGCTACAGGAACACACAGAGCCGCTCTGCTTTTCTGCACATCGTCAGTCTAAGGGTCCTGGCTTCCACCTCCATGGCTTCTCCTGCACAAAACGGCTCCCATCTCAAGGTTTCAGAGCTTTTAGGATCATAGAATCACAGAATGGTTTGAGTTGGAAGGGACCTTAAAGATCATCTCGTTCCAACTCCCCCACCACGGGCAGGGACACCTCCCACTAGAGCAGGTTTCTCAGAGTCCCATCCGACCTGACCTTGAACAAATCCAGGGATGGGACACCCGCAGCTCCTCTGGGCAACCTGCTCCAGTGACTCATCACCCCCAAAGAAACAAATTTCTTATTAATAGTGAACTTAAACCTTCTAAACCTGCTCACCATGTCCAGTTGTGAGCTGGAATGAGGATCTAAAGCAAAACGTTGCCATGAAAAGGGCTGTGGCGAGGAGTAGTCCCTGGTCTCTCCAGATCCTCCCTTTGCCAACCACCTTTACAGAGCTTAACCGCCAGCAACGCCTTAAAATGATTATTAATCCCGCTCCGGCAAATAAAACATCAAAAATCCATCATAAAACCAGATTGTCAGTGCACAGATCTTCATGCTGACCCCCTGCAACGCCAGAAGAAGGCGGCACAATTTTGTGGCAGACTGTAAAATCGACGTGCGAATAAACTGCCGAACACCCAGCCCGGCTGTAGCGCAGGAAACGTCGAGCATCTTTTCTGTTCCAGGGATTCCAGTCGGGAAGCGTAATGGGAGCGTTACGGCCTGGCTTAAACTTGGGAAGATTAGAGCAGAGTGGCTTTGCCTAATCGCTGCTTTCTTCTGTCAAAATGGATTAAAAGCAATAGCTTCTATCTCTGCCTTCTTTAAAAGTGAGCACTAGTTGGGTACAGATGGATGAAACCCAACTAGAAAAGAACCTAATTTTGTTTATCATTAAGTTTGCCTTTGTTTAGCAGATGTTTCCTGGTACCACAGTAGCTTGCTTAATTTGTCTCTGTAATGTAGAAATGTATAACCTCAATTAACAAGCTGATTAAACGCTTTCCTATATTAGAGCCAAAAATCCAGTGTAAAAAAGGGGAGCATCAATAGTACATTATACAGCTTAAGTGGATCTGTGCCTTTTAAGTTAGGTATCCATACTGCCGACGCTTTTTGCAATTTCCCCCCCAAAACCAAGGGAAAAAAAAAAAAAAAATCAGTCCCGAGTGTCTCCATCCCATTACAGAACCAACAGACTCCCTTGGAGTATCCCGGTCTCCGTTTCATCCTCAGGAATTTAACCCCTGTGCGACATTTCCGATAGAGCTTCACCTCTTGGCTCTAGGTGATGAGACAAAACACAAAGCAACCAACCCCTCCAGTCACCAAATGGCCCCACGCGCTTGCCAACGACATTTTAGGAATATGTTTCCCCAACTAAAATGTCAGGGAGGCTCCAATATTGGCTTGTGTCATCCCACTAAGCAGAACGCTCCTCGCTGGTCCTGAGCTAAATCCAACAAGACTCGCTGAGTGCATCAGCAGGTTCTCTCCTGAATCCCGGGAATAACAATAAGTTCCACTGTAATCCTGTTTAACCCGCTTTCTAAAAATATGGCATCCAACAGAGCTACCTCGTTAGGCGGCGCGCGGCGGGTTGCAACGAAGGGAACGGCGGATGCGATCACACACCGACGTTCTGCACCACGAGTCGACGCTTTTGGAAGAAAATTGCAGCAGCACAAGAGGCTCTTGCTTTTCATTGTAAAGGATGTAACAAAAATAATTGATAAGCAAATGGACAAGAGAAACATGTTGCGCGGAACGGCTGGAAAGAGGCTCGTCGGATCAGGAGCGGATCAATGGTATCGGGTTTTTTTTTAGCAAAGCAAAAATCCTTTCACTCCAAGTGAAGGTTCTGGGAAGGCAGAAGGAAGGTCTAAGTATGAAACGCTACGACCTCATGGAACACAACCATGAGGCAACACATGAGTAGCCAAATTTTCCTTCTATGCGGACTCAATCATGACATGAGTTCAGAAGAAGAGGCAGGATGGCCTCCAAGGGCAGCCCACAAGTCCTTGTTCCCTTCACAGGACCCACCAGAGGAACCCATCACGTCACATTTGTCCCCTGTCCCACCAAGGAAGAGCCAAAGCTCTGCCCAGCATCACCACACGTCACTAGGGACCTGCAGACCCCATCTCCCCTTTCCTTCTACCACGTGCGATGTGACAGAAAACCGGTAAAATTTTTTTAAAAATCTGTCATTCATTAAGCATTACTTGATCCTGAAACCCTCCCACCACCAAACCTAAATAAATACAGAAAATTCTAAAAGAAAACAGCAATCGATGACCAGCCCATTAAGGAAGGGAAGCTGCAGAGGTTGGGGACTCTACCGAGCAAGCTGTAGCCAAACAAGCACCTCAACAAACAATGACCTTAGGTCCTCGCAGCGGGATTTAAACAGCACCACAAACGGGAGAGTTGAGCAAATATTCGGCATGAGTTCCAACGGTTGCGTTGGTTTCCTCCAGAAAAAAAAGCCACCACAACCTGAGATGAAAACAGCACTGCACAAAATCTCTCGTGTTGAAAGGGGAGGGGGGGGGAATCATCACCCCATCAGGAAATTAGCCTTTTGGTTTCATAAACTGCTTCAGTTAAGGGGTTAAATTTTTATATATTTTTTTTTTTGTTTCGGAAAACAAATGTGCATAAATAATGTTCTGCACCATCTGCTTGTGATTAATATTACTGTTTAGAAGTGAAAGAATTTAAACAAGAGCCAAAAGGGGTCATTATGCTCCCATTACCAGGGCTTGCTTAATACAAATGATTTCGATGAAGCATCATTACAGAGGATGAACAAGTTCTTCCGATGACAGAAGATGCCTCGGTCGTTTCACCTCTCTGCAAAGAAACGGGACCTCCAAGCCCTTACTTACCAGGAAACAGAACTGTCAGAGGTTCAGCTTTTCGAACACCAAACGTTTCAGTCATCTCGTTTCGTTGAAAAGCAAATTAACGAGGGCGGGAAAAGAAAACAGGCGGGTTTTTAAAAGCCGTCTCTTGACTTTTTGTCTTTTAGAGCCATAAAACCCGCGTCACGCCGGGTTCAAGGGAGGCAGGAGATACAACAGCACAATTTTAGCTGCAGGCAGCTCACAGAACATTGCTGCTAACAAAGTGAAGCTGCCGGAAGAATGAAAATATTTTCTTGCCCTCATGACCTAATCAGCATGTTCTTTGCGGAGGCTGTGATTTATTTATTTTTTAAATAAGCCCAAGTGGTCCATGAATGTGCACGGATATGAAGAGCCGTACATATATATGTGTATATATAGGTAACACATACATGGACATATGCACATGCCCCAGTGTGTTTGTTTGTGCTTCATTCCACGCAGCACTACTGCTGATTATTTCTCACAGAGCTAAAAAGAGGGGAGGAAATAGTCAAATACGCCGCTCTGGACACCACTGAGAAGATGGGTTCACTCGTTGTCCATACCGAAGGACCAACCAGTCTCTCCTACCAGCCAGCACTCCTCAGCTCCAGCAGCTGATGTCAAAACAAAGAGGATCTGAACATCCTTCTGTGGGAATATCCCAGGGGAAAAAAAAAAAAAAAAGGAGATGGTTTGAGGGCTGCACAAACCTCCCTTGGGTCCCGGCCAGCCACCCAACCAAAAGGTGGCCCAGGAAGATCTCCAGATCATCTGCTCTACTCGACTTTGCAGATCACGAACTGGAAAACGCTTCAAAACCCAGACAGAAGTTTCAACCCTAGTCAGAAGGCAAGGTGCCCGAGTGGTGCAGTAGCTCCTGGCCCCCAGTACACACGGCCATGCACACAGATACAGATCAGTACAATTAAACACCAGTAGGTAACATTTATTTCATACCTTTCTTTTAGTAAGGAGGTGTGAACGGAGGAAAACGTACCAGATAAAACGCACGTGGTCTATACTTATGCTTGAACTTAACAGATTTTGGTTTGTCTTTATAGAAACTTTGACTTTGTACATGATTAGACTTGTTTAATTGCTAATTCTGTTTTAAATCTAAGTTAATTTCTCATTACCCTTCCATTTCTACTTCTTATCCTCTGGGGAAAAAGAGCACACTTATCATTGGGACATTTCTCACATCTTCCAAAGAGCCGGGGTAGGTGTTAATCTTATGTTTATGTTTGATGTGGGTGTGAGGACTACGACTAGAGCTTTGCGTTTATTAATATGCACGGCTATCACCTCATTAGTTGCCAGGTTTGTTTTGAAGCGAAGCTGTAATATTTGCTGCAGCGTCTGATCTGGAATAAAAGACTCGCTCATTGTTTGTTTCCTTGGCTTTTCAGCCAAGCTCCAGTCGCAAACCGTCGGCCGCCGCGCCGCCTCACGCGGCTCCTCCACCTCGGTGAGGCGGAAATTCTTGACTTCTTCGCCTACGTGAGATTCCTGCGGGGTCTGCTTTCCAGGTGACAGGCAAGGAAGTCAGGGTTACATCTTCTTGCGTTTACCTCTGATGCATTAAAGCCAGCAGACAGCTGAAGGAGAATTCTTTGAGAAATTGGCACCTTCCTTGCCTTGCATTAGTCTGTAGCTATTTTTAAGACAGAGAAGCAAACGGGCGCGTTCTGTATCTTAAAAATGGGTGCAAAGTAATCCCAAAAAATAATCCCTTGAGGATTTTCTGCTGGGCTTTGGAATGCTAGTTATCAACCCCCAGAATGCTAGTTATCGAACCCCGGCACGCCAGTTATCCCCTCCATGGCATTCTGCAGTGCTCTTCTCACCCGGGTCAATCTAGCAACAGACCCAAGGCCAGAAAAAAAACCTGAATTGTGATGAAAAATCAGTTTCTGCGCTTTTCCTCAGACCACAGCAAGGACCATACATAATTCATCGAAACCTCAGAGCTGCTCTTCCATCAAGGCAACGAATTCTGTGCAGAAGGGGAGATGGTGTTTTACCGGCAAAGCAAAAAATCAGACCCAGGTTCTAAATTTACAGCAGCAGCAGGATAAAAATGTTACTGCTGTTGTATTTATGCCTGGCCACAATCCTCGCTCCAAATCACAGTCGGGAGGTGGCCAGAATCTTTAATGAAAAAATTAAAAATGAAAAAAAAGTAATTAAAATCGGCCTTTTTTCTTTTTTAGGTGTTACAAAAGGATGGCAAAGACCGTGTAGCCTACTCAGAGCACTGCCCAGCCACAGATGTCCCAGCTGCTTTTTTTCTTTTATGTTTATTCTGACAATTGTGGCGCCCATGGACTGTTCATCCTCCTTCTGCGAGTGGATGGAGCTGCTCCATCTCTGCGTCTGGCAACATTCAGGTTAGCAGGCGAAATGTTTAAACCATCATCAGAAATGGAGCCTTCTCGGTAAGCTGTGTCTGCACCGAGCCAGTCAGGACTTCTGGGTTAGTTCTGTCCTTTTAATCCAGCAACAGCCAAGGGTCAAATCCACCAGCAGCCCCAGCATTGCACTCGCCCTCCAGCTGGAGGTAACCAAGCCAGGTCCTGACTTGATCTCTACTCACTCTTTTCCCACCCATGACTGAACCTGGGCTCCCACCGCAGCATCACCTCCCAGCAAGGAGACGCTGTGAGACCGAGGAGGAATTGAATCCGACGTCCCGTTGCATAGCTACTCACCGGGCAGCTACACAAAGGTAGGACCAATCTCCTCCTCCATCACAAACAAAAGCCTGAGGAGAGGCTGAGCCCAAGCTCCAAGGAGAAGCAAGACCTCAAAATATCCTGGTAATTAGTATTTTCTATTAGCATCTTCGCCCCACTCAGTGCCCAGATTTCAGAATGATTCTCCAGACTCTCCCTGATGGATCCCACCAGGCCACCGGGCACCTCACGCCCAGGCATCGCTCGGAGCCTCGCGCCTCCTTCTCGGCTGCTCCAAAACTAGGACCTCCAGAAGAAACCATCTCACCTGTTTGGTTTGCAACTTAAAATTTACTCTGTCTCTCTTACTTTATACTTCTCCTTCAATCACAAGAGCTGTCGGTTACTGCATGCTCCAACTGTGCACGCGGGCTGAGCGAGCAGATGGGTTAAATTAAACACTATTGTTAGCAACATTAGGAACCAGAGCACTTACTTTCAGACACTTTAGAAACATTATAAATGTAATGAGTTTCTCTCTTTTTTGTTGTTGTTGTTGTTTTGGAGAGGGTGAGTAAGGGCTTCTTTGTTCTTTCAACAGCATTTTCCACCGTTTCCAGAATTGATGTTGTTTGTCAAAAGTTCTAGTGTATCTGAGTTAACTTAAACCACTTCAAATTTCTCACAAAATGTCATAAAATTAAAAAGCGAGAAATAAATGAGAGGTTCAAAATAATACCAGTCAGCTTCAGGAAGGAGAATAAACAGCCAAACCCACATATGGTTTATGCCCAAGCAGGTCTAAAGTTTCCGTAACTATTCACGACCCTGTTAAAAGACAGTGGGCCACAATTTTAGAGATCTGAGACTCTAGCAATGCTTGTGGCTGTCGCGTGAGAGTTCTGAAGTGCATATGAAAATTCATTATCTATTCTAAAAAGCAGATAAAAACGCATTATCTAGAAATATTCACTATCATTCTGTTTTCAATACTCGTCAAACATCTGATTTTCCTCACTGATTTTTCCACTGGGCACCTGTTTGTGACCCTAAGCATCTAAATCTCTATAAAATGAATTTCTCTTTAGTCGTTTTCTTTGTAGGGGAGGGAGGGTGATATTAGAGAACAGCAGTAAAAATATTTTATCAGTAATGAGGAAGACTCATTCTGCATTACTGCACTGGAATCAAATATTAGCACAGTCCTGTTGTCTCCGATAGAAAGTGTTGTTAAAATAAATTAATCTGGTATTTCACAGGAAAACAGAAGACACATCAGTGACTCACCTCTGTGTAAAATCTTCAGACTCCATAAATAGGTAAGGCCTTTGACAACCTGAATTTAAAAGAAAAAGCATATTCAAGATTCCTGGTAAGAAACTCTACATATCTCAGCTGATGCTGAGTCGTCAAAGACACAAGTTCTAATTCCACAAGAATAAACTTCCTCCCAGGACCTGAAAGTCGAAGTTAGTTGAGCTTATGCTGAATTCCTTTAGCATTTCAATGTATTTTTAATTCATCTATTGTTGCTGCGGTGACAAAGTGCATCAAGATTTATCTTCTTGCAATAAAAAATAACCCAGTGAAATGAAAGGACAGAAAATAACAAAATCTCTCTAAGCCTCTTCCACTCCATCTTCCTTTTCTCTTTCTTTGGTCTATTTGGTACCCTTTCCTCCTTTACTTCCCACTTATTTATTTTCTATGTACACTATGGCTGGGGCTGTTGGTCCACAGCCACCTGAATATGAGCCAGCAGTTTGTCCAGGTGGCCAAGAAGCCCCCAGCATCCTGGCGGGGTCAGCACTGGGGGGGCAGCAGGGCCAGGGCAGGGATCGTCCCCCTGCACTGGGCACTGGGGAGGCTACGCCTGGAATCCTGGGGTCAATTTTGGGCCCCTCCCTCCCAGAAGGACCTGGAGGGGCTGGAGCGTGGCCAGAGAAGGGCAACGGAGCTGGGGAAGGGTCTGGAGCAGGAGTGTGGGGAGGAGCGGCTGAGGGAGCTGGGCTTGTTCAGCCTGGAGCAAAGGAGGCTCAGGGGAGACCTTCTGGCTCTCCACAACTCCCTGAAATTCAGGAGCTTGGAGCCAGGGAGGGTCGGGCTCTGCTCCCAAGGAACAAGAGCCAGGACAAGAGGAAGTGGCCTCAAGTTGCTCCGGGGGAAGTTTAGGTCAGAGCTGAGGAACAATTTGTTGCCCTTTGGGGTTGTCCAGGCCTGTGCCAGGCTGCCCAGGGCAGGGCTGGAGTCCCCCTGATCCCTGGAGGGGTTTCCAAGGTGTGGAGCTGTGGTGCTGAGGGACAGGGCTCAGTGGTGCCCTGGCAGGGATGGGGCAGTGCTGGGACTCCAGGATCTGAAAGGGCTCTTCCAACCCAAACGATTCTATCATCCTAATAGCCTCAAATTAAATACCCCACTCAGTCAACTCCCCAGGAGAGCAGCTGGCTGTTCCAAGATACCTTCCCTGCAGATCCGGTTTCTGTCAAGTACTTAATCCCCAATACTTTTTGCATTTTTAACACTGTAATTCCCCCCCTAAATTTACTACTTTTACAAGCCCAGAGAACTAAAGAGATTCCACAAACAGCTGTCTCCCACCGCTTACTTTTCACCCACACCATCCCCGCTGCCTCAGCCAGCCTTTTTTCAATAGAGCAAATCTTTTTTTTTGTCAAAAGTTTCCATCTACGAGATGACAATTCATTCATTTTCCTGAGACGCTCTCTTTGTGCACCTCCAGAACAACAAAGCATTGCCGACGTTTGTAAAGTTGCACGGGTTTTTCCGGCAAAACAATCACATTCTTTCCATTGTCCAAGAAGACTGAAATGAAATTACTTCTGTTACAGTGATCAAGCAGAAGTGCTAAACATATTACCCAGCGTGAAAGCAGATAGCATAGTAATTTTCAGCCTTCCTATTGGATTAGAAACTCCGTTGAAAATTTATTCCGTAACCCAAAACGGCATCAGCGGAACCTGGATCTCTTTTGTAAAGCCAGTAACGATTCCAGATCCCCAGCAAACTGCTGGAGGAGGCAACGCCTGGGTTTTAAACTCGCACTCCCAACTATCTCATGGCCTCAGATGGTAATTACCTGTAACAAAAGGCCAGAGTCAAATCCTGCAATGCCCGGCGGCGTGGCCTTGTTCACGTTCGCCTTTCAAAAAAGCAAACCTGGAATTCTACTTACGCAGCATTTTGAAAGAAGCAAAAAAAGGAACGATGCAAAAATAAATAAAAAAGCGCAACATTTCAGGCTTCCCCCGATGGTGGAAGTGATTTTGTGCACAGTGTGCTCCGTTGATTATTAAATACGTATTCTGACTATTTAAAATCTTTAAAAGCATTATAAAACGACTTAATTTATTTTCAAGCATGTACTCGTAGAAAAAAAGAAAACATTTCCTACAGAAAAAAAAAAAAATCAACAGCTGTGAGTTATTAAACGTCTTTATTGTGGAACATGTGCTGAATAAGCCGTTATAAGAGACACGGTATTAAACAAACTCTCACATTCAGATTCTCTCGGCGTCAATGTGCAAATGAAAAGAGTTTTTCCCTTTATCCTGGGCTGCAAACACGCTCACGGGAGCTCCCCAAATGGACTAAACTGGTGTAAAATACCATTATCCACTTACCTTACATTTGCCTATTAGGGAAGGATTCTTAAGTATTAAATATTATTCTAAAATGGTGCTGGAAGAGCCTATCTTTTGATCCAACATCTGGCAGGAATTATTGGTATTCAGTAAAGTAGGTTTTACAACAATGACTTGACAAAGCCTTGACACAAACAGTACTTCCACCTGCTGTCAATCACTCACTCTCTTGACAGTTCAAGTGCACATCCTTTCAGAGAGAACTTCAATCAACATTAGCACTCAAAATACAGTGCACAATGTCACTGCTTCAGAAATTGAAGTGAAAATAAATGTGTGAAGTGGCAAGCAAGGGTAGAAGGGATTTTCACATCGGCAGATCCAAATAAGAACACGGCAGTGTGAAAACAGGAGCGACCACAGCATCACGCCGGGGTTCCAAAGGAAAAGCACACCGGGCCTTTGCCCAAATGAAGAACACAGGGAAGAAGAGAGATTCCTCCTTCTCACTGAGTGTCTCTCACAACCAGGATGAATTTTATGATGAATCAGAGATCCCTCCTGCTTCTTGGGGACTCAAGTCTCAGCAGACTCTGCTTCTCTTTGACCACTTTATCCTGCCCCTGAAAAAAAAAGTGCTGCTCCCCAAGCCCTGGGAAATGCTTTCCTCCTTTAAGGATTTCTTTTCACTGCTGTGCTTTATTTTCAGCATCCTGTCTTTCAGCCTCAAACCTCCCCATCACCTTTTACCCCTTGGAGCTGCTGAGGGGCCTGGAGCATCTGTGTGGCCAGGAAAGGCTGAGAGCCCTGGGGCTGTTCAGCTGCAGAAGAGCAGCCCCAGAGGGGAGCTGAGCAAGGCTGAGCAAGAGCTCAAGGGCCCCCGGGGGGCGAGAGGCTGGGGCCAGACTCTGCTCAGGGGTGCCCAGCGCCAGGACGAGGGGCACTGGGCACCAACTGGAACCCAGGAGGTTCCCTCAGAGCAGGAGGAGAAACTTGTTTGGTGGGAGGGGGTTGGAGCCTGGCCCAGGCTGCCCAGAGAGCTTGGGGAGTCTCCTTGTCTGGAGAGATTCCAAAGGCACCTGGACCCTGCGCTGCTGGGCCCCCTGCTCTGGGTGACCCTGCTGGAGCAGGGGGGTGGCACCAGAGGAGCTCCAGAGGGACCTTCCAACCCTCCCCATTCTGTCATTCCATGTCTGTATATGCTACACGACTGTGATATCCAGCCTACTCTCAACAGGCAAGTATTCACATCAGATAAAACACAGCAGCAGTTGTTACCAGAAAAGGTTTGCTTCTCTCACCAGACAAAACTCTTCTTTTGTTCCTGCCAAATCATGAGATGGTCTGGTTGGAATGGGCGTGTATGAGAAAGCAAGTACCATTCATGCCCATCAAGCAGCGCATTGCAGGTACCTGTAAGGTACCTAGAGCACTAACATCATTTAACAAGAAAGCAAGGATGAAAATCCCCAAGTCGGAGCACGAGGAATGCTGGGACGCTGCTAAACGCCTGCATCGTTTGCCTCTGGAAATCATCTCGCTTAAAAAACTTCTCCAAACACACCAAAAAGGGTACTCTAATTAACAGATGTGCAGGTCACACATATTATTAAGCAGCTTCAATAGACTCGCGCATTGTACGTGTCTCGGGAGAATAAAAGACAAATGACTCTGTGTACGTGGTGCAAAGAAGGTAGGAAGAAAATGTACAGACTGGCGAAAAAAAAAAGAGGCTATGGAAGCTCCAGATTTTATCCATAAACCCCACGAAGCTCGAGCTTTTGTTTGACATTCTCCTCCTTGTCAGTACCTCACCAGGAATCCTCCAAGCTTAGGGTTATCTTCCCAAGGCGTTCAGGGTGGCGATTACGGTGCCCTGCGTACAGCACTCGGCCAAAAAACGTGCCCCGACCCACAGAAGGGGCCGCTGGGCTGTACTGAAACGTCAGGAAGCCATTTGTGAAGAAAACGGAGCCGTTCCCGCTGTTGCCGATAAATTCTAGAGCAAACAAAGGCTTTGGCAGCCTCCTTCCAACAAGGCCACCTTGCCAACCGAGAGGAAAAGCAGCACCAGAGCAGAGGAAGCTGCCAGTGCCGGTTCAGCCTCAGCGCACACCTTCTGTTCCGGAGAAGCAGCAGAAAGGGGCGAGCTCCTTCTCTGAAGGCACCTGCTCCTTTGTTCACCTCTTCACCCACCCCCCGCACCGCAGCGGGCACAGGACGGGTTGCTAAAGCAGCAAATAAAATAACTAGAAAATTTAAGTATCGGCTCGCCGGCCGTGTCAGGAAGTCATGCTCACTAACTAACAGGTTCGTCAAGAGATGACCCCGCAGGTGAGCAAAACCTCTATCTATTTCAAGAGATAAAAGGTGGGGCTGAAGTACCATCATTACGAGAGAGTGAAAAATTGGACGCGGATATCTGCGGAATATCAAGGCAGGTGGGCTGGGGAGGACAGAGGAGAAGAGAGACAAAAGCAAGCAAGGAAAGGATGGTGTAATTTAGTGTGGCTGTATTAAGCACACAGCACAAAGTGAGAGAAGGAAAAGGAGAAGCAAAGAAGCATCTGAAGAAAAGCTTGAAGGCCCCTCCCAGCGTCAGCACACGACACAGACGCTGCTTAGCGTCAGGAATACGAGGACACCGTGAGCAACTTTATCGTCCGTTGCTCCATAGGGAAGACGAGATGAAACGTTTTCACTCTGAACTAAAGGTGAAAAGCATTCAAAATTCCAGAAGAAACTGCCAGGCTATATAATGAGCAGATTTGAAGGTACTTAGAGGAAACAGCATCAGAGAAGGATGTTCATCACCCTGGGCAGGCCACACAAATTAAGAGAAAGTAGAGCTGTGAATTACAATGAACAGAGACTAAATAGCTGCCTGCGTTGGATTAAAGGATTTAAATTGTCAGCTTGATGTATAATGAATGTGAAAACCCAGCACTTAATTAAATGGCACATGATAGAATAACTTTGTTATGCTTTAAACTGCTTACGTTATCAAAGTATTCCTTATCTTTAGCAAGTGTTTAGCAGTAGCGCTCTCCCTTGTGAGATCCACTGAGACACTGGTCATTTACCCTGTGCTCAGCTGCAGCAAAACACGCAACTTTGGGGGTTTTTTTCTTGTTGGTTTTTTTTTGTAGTTGGTGGTGGTTTTTTTTTTTTTGTTCTGCGATTTGAGTTTTCAATCGCGGCCGGTGAATTTCTAGCAACGCAATGACTGATCGCTGCTGAGACACAACAACGGGCCACCAAGCGCTCTGAGGATCCCACTGTCCACGCTTTGCTACCAAAGTGAGTAGATGCTGGGGACTGCCAGCTCTGCCTAGCTCACAGACCATCTCCCTGCTCACCACCCCGAAGATGACTCCTAACTCTTCACCTGGGAGTGCTCCCATGGGAAGGGTCCCAGCACAGAGCTGAGAGGGGTACTTGGCCCCAGGCAGCCTTGGGCAGGCCTGGCTTGTGACAAAGAAAAACTTCAGCCTCCTCCTTATTTGCCTTAAGGAGCACATCTGTGTTCTGCCACTGCATTCCGGTAACAGGAACCCGCTGGATTTTTCAACCTGGAAAACAAAATTAATTGCACAGAACGAGGACAGTGGGAATGGAAGTTACTCAGGAGAACCAGTAGATGCAGCACAAGAGGGATCACCATAAAGGCTGGGAAAGGGCTCCTGAATCACCTGTTAAAGGAATCACACAGAGGGACTTAAAGACTCAACAGAGGTGAAGAGCCTGTCCTACAAGGCTTGATATGAAGAAACATGATCACACAGCTTTCCAGTAAATTCATGATTCTTTTTTTTTCTTATCTCATCCAATTTATGACATTCTGTTATTTCTTGAGCCTGCGGCAACTGGTGTGTTGGCCATTTAAAAGGAAGGTCTCCCCAAACCCTGGTGTCCTTGTGCACACAGGAGGAAGAGCAGGAGATAGGAAGGACCCTTCCTCCCTTTTATACCGGCAGAAGGAGGACACGGATCCTGGAGATGACCCGGTGTCCCAAGAGGGCACGGGCACACTCAAATCAGAGACGTGTTACACGCACTGTCAAAAAATGAAAGGTAAAAAGGAAAGAGAAAAAAAAAAAAGTACTTACAGCTACTGCTATTCTTCCGAGTACATGTTCTGGAATTTTTCTATAAACATCCAAAGAACCCCCTGTAGGGACAAACAAAATGTGCTTAGGTAACAGAAAATGAAATACTGCCCTAGATTTGAAGTCACAAGGGGTTTTCTAGGCCTTGGTTATTAATAAAAACACCATCAATGATATAACAATAACTGTGTCGGAAATAACTGACCTTAAAAATCTACCAAACTCTGAATACACACATGAAACTGCACTTAGGTCTCTTATGACCCACGTTACTTATTTCTTCTTGCAGCATTAATCCTCAAACTCCTGTTGGACAACCTCCCAGTCACAGGACAGAAGAGTGAATGTGGGGAACTCAAAACCACCAGGCTTGGAGTAACTTCGCAGGAACAACAAAATCATCCCAAAAAAGCAACAGTGGACATCAAAATCCAAAGCATCCTAACCTTTTTCCCTAAAACCTGGTGTGAACGCTAGCTGGGTTAGATAGAACGCCTAAATATGTGCTTAAAGCTGCTTCCTCCGATGACCAAACCAGTGAGCAGTTGGGTGGGAAGGGACCTTTCAAGGTGATCTAGTCCAAACTGCCCTGCAGGGAGCAGGGACATCTGCAACTAGAGCAGGTTGCTCAGAGCCCCATCCAACCTCCCCTGCAATGGGGCCAGGGATGGGGCAGCCACCACCTCTCGGGGCAACCTGGGCCAGGCTCTCACCACCCTCAGCACCAACAATTTCTCCCTTCTCTCCAGTTGAAATCTCCCTCTTTTAGTTTCAAGCCACAAACCCTCGTCCTGTCCCAACAGAGCATCATCTTTATCATACAAAGGGCAACTATGAGAAAGCCTCACTTCACATCTCTCTTGCTCTTCAAGATCAACTAGCAGGTGGGTCAGTTCAACCTCAGTGTTTTGGGAGGCACTTGGCATCTTCCTCCTTGCAGGTGCCAGGAAAGAACCAGTATGGTACTACATGGGCACCTCTTCCCCTAGGTCATGAGTATCCCAAAAGAGACAGATCCACCTGTATCGAGGGAATTCTGGGTCAGAGAAGAGCCCGACCCCCCTTGGCTCCAAGCTCCTGAATGTCAGGGAGTTGTGGAGAGCCAGAAGGTCTCCCCTGAGCCTCCTTTGCTCCAGGCTGAACAAGCCCAGCTCCCTCAGCCACTCCTCCCCACACTCCTGCTCCAGACCCTTCCCCAGCTCCGTTGCCCTTCTCTGGCCACGCTCCAGCCCCTCCAGATCCTTCTGGGAAGGAGGGGCCCCAAACTGACCCCAGGATTTGAGATGTGACCTCCCCAGTGCCCAGTCGAGGGGGAACAATCCCTGCCCTAGTCCTACTGGTACAATCTAACTGATACAGCACAGGACAAACCTGGGCAAACAGTTACGGGATACGGATTCAAGAAATACTATAAACTAGCCTAAAACAGTCAGAAGTGGTAAAAATTTATCAAGGTTAAAGCTGTTCATCTGCAGGATGAGAAAGTATTTTTTCTTATCTTTACCTGCATCCTTAACACATCAAAATTAAAGGTGTAAGGCGGGGGAGGGGAGAGAAAAAGAAGGCAAGGTCCCTTTATTTGCATTTTGTTCTTCCTTGAACTGATTGCTGTCGCTCTGTGCCAGAAGGAGCGCACAACATGAGGCAGAGCAGAGGTCATCTCCAGCATAATTCCAAGCAATTTGTGCATGGTCAGTAAATAGCCTCGTTCTGTGACATCGTGAGGGATGGGGGACCCTAAAGGCTGAAATATTTTCCAACAGGAATTCAGAACGACAAGCGTTCCTGTCTGCCATTTTTAAAGATCTTGGAGTCAGTCGGAGCGTACGTACTCCGGGCGGATGCGAGCTTTGGCCTGAGGAGATGCTTCCTTACTACTGCCTCACACGGGCTTGTAAGGCTGAGTGCAACTGGAAGGGCAGGGCAGGAGAAGAGCTGATAGTCAGGGCATTGCTGAATAAATGTAGCACTTCTTTTTCATCAAATATGGAAAACCTGAGAGGATACTCATACTTGGAAACGGGGAGCAGTGATTACTCAGACACAGATAATACGTGTAAATTGAGAAGTAACAGCAACAACAGATCATTTCAACAGGGAGAAAATAAATTGTACCACAAAATCCTAAGGGGCTTTACCCACGGTCCCCTTGAGAAAGGAAGAAGCTACTCAACGATGTTTCTACTCAACACATTTGGCTTTGGAAGTGTTTCCTGCCAGAAGGCCTCCTGCCATAGTAAATTCTTCGCAAGATCCTTACTTCTTTATATCCAACTTAATTGAAGCTTTGTGAAAAATCTGGATAGGGCATAAAATGCTGCCTCATAAAATGCTGGAGAGAGTAACGGATGATAATAGAGTGGTAGGGATTAGAAGGGCCCTCTGGAGATCAGCGAGTCCGAGCCCCCTGCCAGAGCAGGATCCCCCAGGGCAGGCCACACAGGAACAGATCCAGGGGGGGTTGGAAAGTCTCCAGAGAAGGAGACTCCACCACCTCTCTGGGCAGCCTGGTCCAGGCTCCATCACCCCCACAGCAAAGAAGGTTCTCCTCGTGTTGAGGTTCCAGTCTGTTCCCATTGCCCCTCAGCCTATCACAGGGCAACCTGCTCTAGTGGGAGGGGTCCCTGCCCATGGCAAGGGGGTTGGAACTCGATGATCTTCAAGGTCCCTTCCAACTCTGACAATTCTACGATTCTAGGGCACCCCTGAAAAGAGCCTGGCCCCTTCTACTTGACCCCCACCCCTCAAATATTTATAGACATTAATAGGATCCCCTCTCAGGCTTCTCTTCTCCAGATTAAACAGCCTCAGGTCTCTCAGCCTTTCCTCATAAGAGAGATGTTCCAGCCCCTTCATCATTCTCATAGCGTCTCTCCAGTATTTTCCTGTCCCTCTTGAACCAGGGAGCCCAGATCTGGACGCAACACTCCAGAGGTGTCCTCACTAGGGCAGAGAAGAGGGGAAGGAGAACTCTACCGCTTGTAACAACAGCGCGACGTTGAAAGTCGGACGCTGTGAAGGGGCGAGACGCGAGGAGGCGGCATCTGTCGCGAGACGCCCCCTCGGAACCGACACGCAGAGGGCAGCAGGGATTATAAATTACTGTCATCGGTGCACTTCTGCCTCCCCTCCAAGGATGCCGCTCAGCACGAGATTTCAAAGCAAAGGCCATCTCCGTAACGACGGCAGCACCGGATTGCGGGGAAGGGGACGCTGTCGGTCGGAAGATTCGTCTCGGGAGGAACGAGAGCCCGCTCGAAAGGCAAGCGGGCGCAGCCCTGCCGAACAGCTGTGCCAGGAAATAATTCCTCCTCTCGCAATTACGAGACCATTTCCACCGAAAACACACAGGACATTGGGTTAATAGATTTCTTTAAAAAGAAAATCTGTTTTGGCTATCAAAACAGTAGAAGGGAGGAACAGCTGTTTTGTCAGCGAGGACAGATTGTACGGAAGGCTCGAATATCAAAGTACAAATTAAGGCAGCATTTATTTCTCTTCTATTTACATTTTCCATAAAAGTAAGTGAAGTTACGCTGGGGAAAATACAGCACGCTCCGGAGATCGCAACACGATCCCAACAGTAACCTGTTCGGGTTTATTTTAAAACCACCTGCAAAGTTCTTAGTACTTTACATTTGCAAGTCATACTACTGCATTTTGCTCCATTCTGAAAAAACAAAAAGACATCCTTACACGATTGCCCCGCTTACATACCACGCAAACAAAACGAGATGCACAACTCACCATCCATGAACTCTGTACACAGGGATATTCTGTTCTCTACAAAAAAAGCACCATAAAATCCTATGATATACGACGAGTCACACTGGAAAAGAAAGGAAAAAAAGAGAAACCTGTTTTAAAATTTCTGTGAGAAGATTATAAACAAAGATAATGAAGTTGAAAAAAAAAAATCTATATACCTTATAAAGAATTTCTAACTCTGACATTATCTGCTTCTGGAGTTCCAGCGTTATATCTAAGGGTATGACCTAAAATATAAAAAAAAAAAAATATATAAATATAAATATATAAAAAAAGAAAGGCATATATGATCACAGTTGACATAAAAAGTGAATGATTCAATATTAAAAAAAAGAAGGACCATGTGGAAAAAGGAAAGAGAGGAACAAGTGGAAAAAATATTGTAACAGAGCAACGAGCAAAGGAAGGAAAGGGAAATGAAAGGCCAGAGTAAACGAACCTAAACAGCCAATTTTATCCATGAAATGGCATAAAGTTTGCTGTTGAACTCATTTGACCAAGAGATGAGTTACAACATGAACACAAGCCCCATACTCAATGCAAAGAGCAGGTTGGGAAACTCTGAGTTGCTGCTTATTCATCCCAAGTGCGATCCCCTCTCAGCTCCAGCTTGGCGCTGCCGCCTCCTCCTCTGTCCAGCACCGATTCTTCTCACTCCAAAGATGTTTTGTGAAAAAGCCTGGAAGGCTTTGACCGCGGCAGCCCTTGATGAACATGCTGCTGTTAACTCTGAGAGCTAAATAAGTACTGTAGGATTGAACATCTCTCTGAATGTCTCAATGGTGCCCTAAAAGAGTGCCTTCTACCATCACTCAGTTTCAATTTCTTTTATGTAACTTCCTAAGATTGTACGAAACACAGGAACCTGTTAAATATGCAGGAAACAATGCACATTGGAGGGTGGTGAGAGCCTGGCCCAGGTTGCCCCGAGAGGTGGTGGCTGTCCCATCCCTGGCCCCATTGCAGGGGAGGTTGGATGGGGCTCTGAGCAACCTGCTCCAGTTGCAGATGTCCCTGCTCCCTGCAGGGGGGTTGGGCCAGATGAGCTTAAAAGGTCCTTTCCAACCTCAGACCGTTCTATGATGACTCAGATGACAGCAGATG
The DNA here is from genome assembly GCA_013396935.1 of Baryphthengus martii. Classification (NCBI taxonomy): domain Eukaryota; kingdom Metazoa; phylum Chordata; class Aves; order Coraciiformes; family Momotidae; genus Baryphthengus; species Baryphthengus martii. The sequence continues at coordinate 106,470 of VWZK01013299.1, forward strand.
GTACAGAAGCTCAGATAAGCATTACCAAAGCATTCCTCAAAACGACTATACACAACATGACTTTTGAGCACTCAGCAGCTCAGACCAGCCACTCTCAAGCTGATTTGCTGCTTCTTTCACCCAGCCCCTCATCCTTCATCATTTTGTGCCAGGCCCAAAGCACCAAGTGCTGCGGTGAAGCTGGGATGCGCTGTCTGGCATTTTCAGAATTTTCAAGACCAATCTCCTCAGTGAAGCTGCTGGTTCTGACAGAATCAGCACCAAAAGTCAACTTTAACACACGACTCTTTGCCATGATTACCTGCAGACCTGCACATTCGATTATGAAGTACTACTATAGGAACCAAATGCATCTAGCCAGGCTCAACTCTGTCACCACACAATATTTCACAGCTTAATACTTTAAGCTAAAGGGCAACAAAATCCAGCCCACTTGCAGAATTGGCAGAAGAGATATTCTGGGCCGTGTATCCTGCTGACGAAACAAAATACAGAGAGGCCATTTCCTAACGCACGCCTTTTACAGAATCCAAATCTGTCTAAAAGAAAAAAAAAAACAATAACCTGTTTCTATCAGGAGTTTGCTTTGGGGTTATTTATAAAAGCTGTCACTAAACTAAATTGTAAGTGTAATACAGGGCTGCCAAGAAACGTTTAACACACTTGTCTAGATCAATAATCATTTGCCAACAATATTCACTTACATTTTTCCAGCGCAAGAAACTTAAAATACTTTGCTGGGAACACCATCAGTTTTACCCCTTGAATATTAACAGAATTTAATCCTGTCAATAGTATAAAATTAAAATTTTACCTCACTCAATTCTACTCAGAGTGAGAGATTTCCCTGCATCGTCCACGGCGAAGGCTTCGCCGACCCGAAGGACGACTAGTTAACATGATCAGCGTCGACTACGTCCCTGACATCCCATCAACCAAGACCTGGCACGAGGAAAGGTCTCTGGATGATTTGCATTAGTTCTAATTACACACAGGCCCCGCATGCTAATAGTGCGGCAAAGCAGAGCTCCCCTACTCACAGGTGTTCAGGCTACTACAGGGAAGGGTACGTATGGAAAACACCCGGCTGGTGTCAAGGCTGGAGGAACCTTAATGGTACTTACAGCACTGAAATGGGGGCAGAAAGAGAGAGAAAAAAAAAAATATTAAAAAATCTATTACAGTACTGCCTTAATCTGCATTTGTCACCTCCACAATCATAGGCCTTTTGTATAAAGTTCTTGAGCCTGTTTTGAAGATAAAGTTTTGAAGATGAAATAACTTTGAAGAATATGTGAGCTGGCAGTTTCAGAATGGGCTGGAGGAGAGTTAAAGTAAAACAAAACAAACTTAAAAACCTCCTCACAGCCACTGCTACCGAGGGAGAAGCTGTGAATAAGGATTTGGCTGCACCTTCCACAACCGCAGCACAGGTAAGAGAACGAGATGTACCATGAGACAATAAACTTTTTCAAATGGTACCTTTGGAATGAAAGGTGTAGCCAAAGAAAAAAAAAAAATCAGTTATTTTAGCAGAACTATTGAGAGCAGGAATGCAAAACCCAGTTCATCTTGTACAAAATAGTATGCGGTGTCCCACATATGCAGGAGACAATTGCTTAGCAAGTTTGCATCAGAAGCCACAATAGAAGCCCAAGTTGCTGAGCAAGTTGCCACTGACCAGCGGTCCCCGGCCAAGGGGTAACTGAGCCACAGGGATGCGGATGAACTGACCCAGGGATGGGGCCAAGGGTAACTTGGGCTGGCTGAGGGGCTGCCAGCTGAGCTCCCGTACGCTCCCAGTTCAAAAATTTCTTGCCTCAAAGGGTTGTCCAGGCCTGTGCCAGGCTGCCCAGGGCAGGGCTGGAGTCCCCCTGATCCCTGGAGGGGTTTCCAAGGCGTGGAGCTGTGGTGCTGAGGGACAGGGCTCAGTGGTGCCCTGGCAGGGATGGGGCAACGCTGGGACTCCAGGAGCTGAAAGGTCTTTTCCAACCCAAACAATTCTGTGATTCTATGAAATGGTGCCTCGCAGATAGAGCTGAAGAAGGATACTAAACAAGAGGAGCATTTTTTGTTTTTAATTTCAATGACACAGTGGGCCTCTGGGACGCAGCAAGAGGCTCCAAGCGCTCCTGCACTTCTCCCTTATCGGGTTCCTACCAAAAATAGAACAATCTTGAAATCGCTTCCAAGCTGCGCGAGCTCAACGCGCCCAACGTTGCAGGTGAAAAGGGTTAACTTTTACCAGAGGAATACCTGAGCATATTTCCTCTGCTCTCCACTACACCTCCAGGACAAATAAGGATGAGTTGTCAAGTTAAATACAAGCAGTCAAGTGACTGAATTATAATTTACTCTGTGCTCAATTTAAATTAGAGTGAGGCTATTAAAATATACAGTATAAATACGGCAATTCATCACAAGCTGTCATGGATGACTTCATCTATTTGCTGGAGTGGCACACGTTCCACTGAAGGGAACGAGAGCAAAATCACAGGTCAAATTAAGCTGCTATTCTGTTTTAATTCACTTATTTAATCTGTGGCGACATAATTGTCTTTTACAGTATGTACAACTCAAAGGAAATTTGGGAGCATTATAGTCAGTATACAAATGATTAATCAAATGGTCCATTTAGATGCTGGTTTAAGAGCAGAAGAAACTAAAAGCAGATGAAGAGTGGCAATCAGCCGGCGTATGCTCCAATTTTTCATTCAGATTTTGCTGTCTTAATTCGATAAAAAGTTACTTTTGAAAAAAAAAAAATCTATTAAATCCTCTGCCTGTTTTCTAGCTGTGGAGTTAGCAGGCTCTGAGCAACCTGATCTAGTTGAGGATGTCCCTCCTTACTACAGGGGTGTTGGATTAGATGGTGGATTAGACCTCAAAAGGTCCCTCCCAACCCAAACCATTCTATGATTCTGTGATGATGCAGCTTTGCTCTAGAAGATGGGTACTAGCACTGGTTTCTTTTCCTGTTCAATATGGGTTTTTTGCAGGATTATCTGTCAGTTGAAAGCATTTTAATCAATAGATCTTCAGGATGTTGTCTTGTCCTATTGAATTCGTATATCATCATTCGAAAAAAGCCCCCCCAATGCAGAACTCCTGTGACGTTCTCACGAGCGTGGCAACCCTCTGCCAAATCTCTTGATCCGCGTGATGATCGTGTCAAGACTCTGGCACCACCATCCTCTTTTCATTGCTCGTTACGCTGAGCTGTAGATGTCTTAGGTTAATTTTCTTAACTCAGCCAACCAGCAGAACCAGTGTGGCATGGCAGGTTTCCTGACCTCCAGCTCGTGAGCGCGTTATTTTAAACTAAACCAACACACACATGTGGATGTAACACTAAAAAAATAAAAATACGTATAATTGAGAGTGACAGGACCACCATGAGCAGTAGCTCCAAGAGAACCCAATTTCCCAAATCTTCAGGACGCTCATTACCCACCAGGACTACCTCAAGCCCTCGGATTCAGAAGGGAACGAGGAGGTGAAACTGCTGGGGGGAAAAGGCTTTTCGCCACGGGGAGGTGATTTCAATTAACCTTGCAAAGAATGAACTCATTTCCCCTCCTGCCTGGGGGATGTTTCTCCTGCTCCACCTCCTCTCCAGGCAGCTTCTGAGGGCACCCACAGCCCCGATGCCGAACCCCCAGCAGGCTCGGCACCGACCCTGCTCTTTGTAGAGCTTGAAAAAGCGGATTTGGGGAAGCGATGCAGCAGGTACCAACGTAGCGGGTACCAGGTACCAACGTCCTCACGCAACCCCAGCATCTTGGGGAAGAGCTTTTGGAGCTCCGCACGTAAAGTTGTAATAAAAAATATTTTTTAGTATTTGATTTTCTGTTCTTTTGTGCCTATTACAAGTGGGAGAATTCCTGCC
>VWZK01013299.1:110851-131020 GCA_013396935.1 Baryphthengus martii
CCATCCCTGGAAGTTTTGAAGGCCAGGTTGGATGGGGCTCTGAGCAACCTGCTCTAGTGGGAGGTGTCTCTGCCTGTGGCAGGGGCATTGGAACTCGATGGTCTTCAAGGTCCCTTCCAACCCTGACGATTCTATGATGACACACAATCTTTGCGCAAAACAAGGTTTATCACCCAACTCTGCCAGTCCTACAGGTATTGTCAGCGTTAGGACAGGGAGAGATGCAGCTGTATCTATTAAAAGAAAGTAAAACAACTAAGGACTGATTCTCCATAAGAACCTAAGGACCCACAGAAAATACCTGGAAAATGAACTTCTGGCAGTTGTATTAAAAATTAGCATGGCCACCCACTTCTAAGGTTAGAAAGAGTTATTGTTAAAGCTCAGACATGTCCCAAATAATGTTTCACGTTCTTCATTTCCGAAGCCAAACATTTCCAATAGCCTATTTAACAATATCTTGCGTATTCCTAACCAGGAACTCGTAAGAACACAAAAAGGTAGGTGAAGAAAAAAGAGAGTCTTCTAAAAATCCGCTGTAATTTTGCATAAAAACAAAACCATTAAATCTTTTCTTCTTGGCTGGTTTTATTGTCTCATACTGATTTATGACACAGTGCACAGTAATGTCACATACGTGGCACTAACTTTAAAGAATTGTCAGCTTTTACCACTACGTACCTCTAGCAATTATTACTGAAGAAGAAAAGCTTTAATAGTTTTTTTTTTTTGGTCGTGGGGTTTTTTTCATGCAAAATCATATGTAGGACAGGAGAAGACTGTTGTTTAATCTTATTTATAACCCTGAGCGCTCCGGTAATTTCTGTTAATAGCTCACAAGTTTCTAAAAACTTAATTTAATAATTCAGGAATAAACACTTACGTAACCAACCACCAGTTTGGAGGAACAAGAGCAGTTTTAAAAGGCACACACACAAAAATAATCAAATAAATAAATAAAAAATAATCAGTTATTTAACGGAAGTCCGACTCGGAAAAAAGCCAGAGCTCTGACAGCCTGGGAGGCGATGACTTGCACGGAGCCCAGGAACTCTGCTGTAACTAGGGATGATCCAAGAGTGGCAAAACATGACGGACTTAAGATCAGCAGAAATGATAAGAAAATGAACAGGTTGAGATAGGATGCTTAGCGTCTGTTCGCCTAATATGTACCGCGCCGGACAGTTTGGCAACTTAATTAGCTTGTCAAGAAAGCTGATCTTTTTTCCATAAGAGAGATCTCCTGTTTCCAAGTGAATTAAAAGGGAAGACTTGATTATTTAATTATGATGCACGCTAATTCATCCGTGGAAGTATGGGTTAAATTTCCAGCAGAGGGCAGATACCTGGTTTGGTTTACAGAGCACTGACAGTACCAATTTAACATTTAATTATCGCTGAGAATTGGATCACAAAGGAGATACCATGCCCATGGGTACGGCGTGTCCAGTGGCTTCGCTACCTGGGAGGAAAGGAATTTGTTTACTCCGGGCCGATCCGGGCATCTCGATTGTCCTGACCTTCCCCAACACAATAACTGTAAAGTGATTAATGAAGTTTGAATAGGAGCTTTGGTTACACCAAAAGACAACCGTACACCTCTGTAGTGTTTTAATTAACAGCTAACACTTCAAATTAGTCTGTAGTTGCTACAGTAATTACCCGTTCCAATGAGTGTGTAGGGAAAACGGGTTTGTTAGATATTATGTAGAACTGTAAGTTGGAATTGATCATTTTGGTTACAGTCAGCACAGCTAAAGCTTGAGGATTTAGCACCTTTATGCAGCTTCAGGAGGATGAGCTAAAAAGACATAATAAAAATCCCACAGAATAACGTGCACGGCATGAAGAAAACCCCACTTTTTGGGCACGCTGCACCCCCCAGTCGCTCTACGGATGTCTACGAGGAGATGAAACCGGTATTCAACCCCGAGAAACGATGCGAAATCTCATCTCAAGGGTCAACTTTCACAGATTTCAGGGGCACCTCCAAAAGTAAGCAAACTCTTCGCCGCGGAACGCGGTCATTAGAGGAAGGAAAGTAGCAAAATGCAAAAAAGTTCCTCAGCAACGCTGCGCGTTCCAGTGAACACACACTTAACAAATTTTCCAGGATGGAATGCAAATGAAAACAGTAACAACAACAACTGCTCTCGCTGGGGATGCGTCTGAGCAGTGCCTAACAGTAAAGGCGAGCGGATGGTAAAGATGAGCGAAAACAGTTGCTAAATAGCTACAGAACTACTTAGAGACAAATGTCAAGAGCAGAAATTAAATGCATTGAAATGCAAAATATTCAAGGTTCGAGGTTTGCCGAATTTCGTTCCTTGCAGCAGGAAGCGGCTCTTTGGAAAACGAGCTCATTCTTCTGCTCCCTCTTGCTGGGGTTGGGTTTGGGTTTGTTCTGACCCACCGAAAAAGCCGTAAGATGACCGAGAATTGGTGGCTATAAATCGTTTACTGCTAAGGAGAAATCGAAGAGACAATACAGTAAGAACAACTTTCTGCAGTACTAAAAATACTTTTCAAATCTGCATTTTAAAGTAATGACATCATAGCATTTATTAAAATAGTAGAAAACTAAAAACAACGGCAATCAGCCAATTCGTTTGGTGCCCTGTTTCTGTAAATAAAGAAATTGTAACTCTGACACCCTGCATCTAATTTATTTTATTTAAAAAGAAGCCGTTGTTTGCTATTGTACCCACAGCATTTTTATAGGCTGAGCATAATGATTAAAGTTATTGACAAAAGGAAAGCTCAGCAATCCATTTTGGGTTATCAGCCTTAGAAGGTGATGAGTTCTTCTCAAATTCACCAGAGTCTGACTGCAAATAGGTGCTGTGCGTCTGCAAATAGACTGGATAGCGCAGAAAGTTGTAGATACATTCAACTGACCCACGGCGACGCCTCCCAAGTGAAGAGTAGTGGTTGAAAATTCCATCTTAGTTGCAGAATGTATATGAGAAACAAGAAAATAACTCAAGGCTCGTCTTCCCTAGAAAACACACATCCCTGACGGAAAAGAACCTCTTCTTTCTGGATTCCAAGAAACAAACTTGTGGGCTTACGTCCAACAGAGGTAGGAGACAAAACCCGCACGGGATTGAGTAACCAATTTAACGTTGGTAGATGAGGAGAAAGGTGATGAAGAGCACAGCAGAACGGAGGAAACACAAGCGCACCCCTTCTACATTAAACGAGCAGTACCTGCTGCAGGGATTGTGTTAAGAGATTGCTGTTTAATTAAAACCAAGCTTTAATAACTCAGATTAGTAACTCCTCCAACAAATCTTTTATAGGTTTCACAAAAGAAGGAGGAAAAAGAAAATCTCCAGGGAGGATGGAGGAAAGAAAGCGGCAACCTTCAGATACCCTCATGAAAATATTCCAGCAGCAGAGGCAGTGTGTGGTGGAAAGGAGCTCTAGGAAAGGCAAAAAACGGAGCAAGAAAGTTGGAAGATAAGGAGAAAGTGGTGTTTGGGGGCCTGCCTTCCTCTCTGCCCCAGCTCACCGTGTTAACGTGAGATGGAGAACGCAGATGACGTCTCCTCTAGGGCAATTCTCCAGACCTCTTCCATGATCTCCAGAGGTCCCTTCCAACCCCTACCATTCTATGATTCCGGGATTCCCGGTGAAGACGCCCAGCACACGATGCAGAGAGGTTGGCTTGAAACTGCTGCATGTTCTAGAAGAAAAGGTCTGGGAGACTCAATCATTGCGTATTTTGAAACATTTCCACCGAGAAAAAGAAATTTAAATCTCTTCCTCCACATTCCAACTCAAGTTCATTGTTCTGAGCCGTCTCCATCCAGTACAAGGAAGAGCTTCTAAGCAAGACTGGCACAGTTGTGTCAAATATTTTATTAACCTTGACTATTAACCATATCCCTAGACAATTAAAGCCCTGAAGGGACTCGGGCGAGCCAAGTCCTTTAGCATAACTTTGTCTCCTCTACTCTGAAAATGGAGAAGAGCCCCTGAGGGCAGCGTGCCCAGCTCCGTGGCAAAAGCCGGGTTATTTTTGGGGAAAAAAGAGAGACGGCGTGAGCAAGCGCACGCTCCACTTGAACAAAGCCCTCCAGCTAAGCTGGAAAAAAAACCTTCTGATGGACTGCGGAGCACGGCGTGTGCATCCCTTGTGTTCCAGAAAATAAAAATCAATATCACGGAAAACTAGAATAGGGCTTTGGGGGAACTGCCAACTCCTCGGCATCGCCCCGTATATAAGATGTGTTTCTACAGGAAAGCAAATTAAAAAATGAAAGCGTTGGAAGCAGCTGGCTTCTGTTTGAAAAAGGAACAGCAACAAAAAAAAAAAAGGTAGCTGAATTTCTCATTGCCTGCTTTGTTTTTCCTCAGGTCTACTGCAAAGAAAACCAGAGGAGAAATGTTAGGATGCTTTGGCTCAAACCTCTTTACGGAATAAACCGTAGCCCATCCTAATATTTAATGCTAAAAACGTCACGCGCTGAATATAGGGAGTTTCTGCTCGGTTCAGAAGTAAAGCAAACAAACCCAACCAAACAGAACATGCACAAGCTTCTTAATAAACGGCTTAGATGTCAAATGACAAGACTCCTTCTCCTTTCAACTTGCTAAGACTAACAATTTTATATCCTCCCTGCAAGAAATTTTACCTAAAAGCCCAGTGGGGAGCTGCATTACTTGCTGTGATCGCGGTATAATTTCTTTCAGGGCAGGCAAAGAACTAACTTCGGGTTTGAACACGCAGGCACTCAAGAGAAACAGCGATTTTCAATTTGTTTTCCGACTTTTAATCGGGAAGCGTTTGCCCACATCCGAGCGCTGAGTCACAGCGGAAGCACGGACTGAGGATGCAGAGATCCCCGAGCTTTCTCCACCACCTTTTCCTAACGTATGCAAGAACTTCTTGCTACAAACCTAGCTCGCTGTTCTCTGAAAACTCAGGATAAAGGCAGCCTCCACCTAGAAGCAAAAAATCCATTAAAATGACTCTATCAGGCTGCTAACGCTGATGCAATAAAGCGCAGAAGAAGCCTGCAGCGGAGCCTCTCACGCAGGAGCTCCTGCTCCCCACCCGTTCGCTCTGGCCGCCGGGATCTAGTCTTCTCTTTTTTCCCCCCTCAATAGCCAGGGAAACAATTTCTAATCGATAAGATATTCCCGGGCAAGATCAAACGATTCAAGGGAAAAGCCATGACCTGTCTGCTGCGCCGATGAGTCAGCCCCTTCCCTTCCTAGAAATATAACTAACATCAGCAGATATGACAAAATGATGGAGTGACAGCAGCGCCGCGTTAGCGGGGACGCAAAGCTCCTCTCTGGTCGAGGGACCAGAGGAACTTGCGGCCGATGCCACCAACTCCCACCTGCTGTAGCTCTACCGGCTCACAGGCAGCCTTCTGCTGAAGGATGTTTTCAGCAGATGAAAAGGTGGTTGAAAGGGCCCTCCACACACCATCAGCCTCCCTCTTGAGGCAGGACTGTTAGCAGTGGATGAGCTCAGCTGTAGCTTTGCCTGGCTCTGCGCTGAAAGCCCTGAGGATGGAGATCCCCTGCTCCACTATCTTACCTGCAAAGAGGTTTCCCGGAATCACAGAATGGGAGGGGTTGGAAGGGAGATCATCTAGTCCAACCGCCCTGCCAGAGCAGGATCACCCAGGGCAGGCCACGCAGGAACAGATCCAGGGGGGAGATGGAAAGTCCCTAGAGAAGGAGACTCCACAATCTCTCTGAGCAGCCTGGGTCAGTGCTCCATCACCTCAGTAAAGAAGTTTTTCCTCATGTTGAGGTGGCACCACTGAAAATGAAAATGACAGGTGACTGTTTCCCTTTTGCTAGATCTCTAGTGTCCAATACGACCTTCCCAAGTGACAACTTGAGGCCACAAAGTAAAAAAATAAAAGTATTTCAGGTCCTCGCTCCTACATACGTTTTTTTCTGCTTCACCCCTTGCTATGTGCTCATTACAGACACTTAAAAGCAGCAAGGCAGCATTGCCCTCGACAGGAACTACAAATACTGGCCCGTTTCCTCATCTCCCTCCGAGCTCTGCACTGATGAAATGTCCTCCAGACACCACCCTCCTCACTCCACACACAGAACGACACGTACGAAAGGCGTCTGGGACCGAAGCAGCGTATTTCCTAACACCGAACACACGCCCAGGCAGAAGCCTTTAGTTTCTTCTTTCAGTTAAAACCACAAAAAGCGACGGCTGCAGCAAGTGGCACCTTCAGATGTAAGGGCACCAAACGAAGTCCAAGTGCTCCCAGGCATTTTCCTGCCCTGGGAGAAATAACCTGGGGCAAAACGACTGCGTCGGCGTCGCGCAAGACGAATGTACAATTCTCTCAGCATAGAATGACACGCTGCTCACCAGCTGCAAACTATACCCAGCAAATCACCCACAGATTTGGTCTACTCTTAATTTTTTTACTTCCTCCCCTCATTTTTTTTTCCTAGAGCTGCCACTGTCTGTTGTGCTCCTGGTCAGACGTCGGCAGCCTCGTGACATAATTGTCACGGCCTCCGATGGCCATCTAAAGAAAGATTCAGATTGTTTCTAGGAAATAACCACTCTGACAGTTGTTGCCTCCTGCAATAGGCAAACACATTAGCCTGACTCTCTGGCTGTTAAACCAGGAAATCCAAAGTGCAGAGCAGTTGTAAAAAGGAGCTTTTACGGGGAAATGTGCGAGCGCAAACAGCGATCTACGCCAACCTCCTCGCTGTCTATAATTCCATTACAGATGCTTGAGTACTGACTGCAAAATGACTTCTTGTTAAGCTAGAAAACAAACAAACAGAGTATCCTGGTGTCTAATTTTAAACTTTTCCAAAGAGAGAAATTGGCAGGAGAAGCTGCGCAAAGAAAAAGCCGGACAGCAAAATGCGGTGCTCGATATATCCCTATGGGAAATAGAAGGGGGGTTTGGCATCCCAGCCTGAGCAGAGCGGAATGAGTCCCTCACCTCCTCTATGCTGCAACCTACTCCTGTTTCATCTGCTACCGCTTACGTGAGTCCTCCTGCTCCACAAACAGTCAGAGTCAACCTCTGAAAACTGGGTTACAGGTCTTTCTCCTTGGACCCATCCATTGCACTTCACTTCCCCTTCCTTAGAGAGACCAGGATCGGAGAGAGAGGCCTGAAGATGGAGATGGCTTGGCCTTGACCCTGCTTGAGGAGGCTGTGGTGCCACCACCGCCAATACCAGCTCAGCCACTACCACAGGACCAGCCCAGATCAGATGCAGACACGGTGATGTACTTCAGCTGAGGGTTTTAAATTAGCTGAAAGGACATAAGACTGTAGAGCGGTCATCAGCATAAAGCCTGTTGGTAGCAAATAAACTCATCACAATTTTAGAAAGAAATCTGAAGCAACAGAGTGAGCCAAAGAGTGCATTACGTTCCATGGTGACGGCAATTTAGATGGCAACGTGTCTCAGCAATGAGACGTAAAGCTCGATTTTCTGCATTGTCAAACCATTTGCTCACGAGAGATGTGTCCTGTTGGGACAGGACAAGGGGGGATGGGTTGAACCTCCAAGAGGGAGATTTCAACTGAAGAGAAGGGAGAAATTGTTGGTGCTGAGGGTGGTGAGAGCCTGGCCCAGGTTGCCCCGAGAGGTGGTGGCTGCCCCATCCCTGGCCCCATTGCAGGGGAGGTTGGATGGGGCTCTGAGCAACCTGCTCGAGTTGCAGATGTCCCTGCTCCCTGCAGGGGGGTTGGACTGGATGAGCTTTAAAGATCCCTTCCCAGCCAGCCCAGCCAGTGTGTCCACGTGTTCACAACACTCACAGCACAACAGCTATTAAGTAAAACCAGAGCTGCTCCGTAACTCGCTAACACCCAGTAGGAGAAACCAGAACTGCGCCAAGCAGCAGAAGTTTTCTAGGTACTCCCTCTAACAGCTGAAAAAGGGATGACTTCTAATCACCATTCCGCTTCCCCTTCCCCAGGAGCGGGCTGAGAACGGAAACACCACGAGGTTGGTTACACTGCCCCAGTCGCCACTGGACCGCCCCCAGGTATCGCTGCGATGAGCACCAGGCTACAAACGACTCTGGCATCGCTCCTCATATCGCTCCTTGCCACGGGCATCACAAGAGCTGTGGTGACATCCTGGGAAGGCGGTTATCCACTGGAGCTAAGGATGGTTGGCTAATCCATATGGTGATCAGTGGGTACCTCAGCAGGTCAGTTTTAGCATTCTGAGGGAGGGTTTTCAAAGAATCTGGGGTGAAAAGAAATGGAAAGCTCAACGTCAACCTTGCCGGTGGTGTTACACCAACATCAGACAGAAATTAAGGAGGGGTTGAAACACACCACTGGCAGCAACGCAGCAAAAATAAAAGATTCCTACATAAATACACCTTCTTCTGCCCCTCATCGTCTCCCACGCACTTCTGTGAAGCAAAAACTATTATGTAAAATTTTCTGTGCCAGGGAACGATCAGTGCCTACAAGCTTGGCAGGGGTAAATACCACCAATTCTCCACTACTCCACCAATTCTCCACAGAGCGCTGTTTGTAACCAAGAAGCAGCTGATACGAGCCACGCCACGCTCGGGCACCACCTCCCTCCCCGCTAACGAGAACCGACTCGAATTTTCAGGCTTCCTATTTGCGTAATCCTCCAAGCTACGGGCGTACAACCCAAACAAACCAACTTTAATTTAAGAATCATCCGGTTTCTAATTAAACAGCCACAGGCAGCTGGCTGGATACATTTTAATCAGTTTCCATAACCTATTGATTGTATACTGAGGCTCAAAAATTAAAAGTAAAAAGATGACCGGGGAATTGTCCCATCTCAGAACACCAGTAGAACCCTCTGTAAATAACTCCTCTTTTAACCATCAGCTAAATGAACACTTCAATACCGCGCTACAAAGTCTTCTGCAAAATTACTTTAACTAACAAGCAGAAATTTATCAGCTTCAGCCAAAATCAATGCTGAAATCAATTTGAACACTGGTTGTGTCTAAAGGGGCTCATTGGCAATTTAGGGAAATTACACCATGTAAATGCCTGTGCTTTAATTGAACAGTTTCATCAACTAGGCTGTGATTGCTGTCCGTTCATTTATTTACTTTCGCTGCAGCTCCCATTCTGCAAAGGAATGGGTTTTGTCAGACTTGAAAGAGGCACTTTATCTTCATTTTATGCACTTTTGTGCAAAACAGACTCTACGAGGCAGGCGAGCGATAGCCGGGGTCAAAAGAACCAAGTGAACAGCAATCACTGGTCAGTCTTGTTTACACTGCAATGATAATATGCAGAATTTCCAGGGGGGGGGATATGTGTGTGTGTGTGTGTTTTTTCGAACTTAGTCCAGCTATTATTGTTCCAAGGCTTTTCAGTGTCACTGGAAAGAAAACAAGAGAAACAGAAAATGAATGTACTACAGAAAAGGAAATAAAGCAAAACGCTTCTGCGACCGCAACACAGCAATGCAGGGAGATGGGATTTCCAGACCACAGATTTATTTTAATGCCAAACAAAACACTGAACCTGCCTCAGAGGTGCGTCAAGCACCAGGCTGGGACAAGCAACGCGGATGAAACGAAGCCAGAACCTCCCGTGGAAAGTCCAACCCCAGTGAAGCCACCTGGGTGCTCTGGGCTGGGAACCTGCAGAGACTGGCTCTGATCCTGCTGCTGCTGCTGTTTTGCTCCCTTGGGAGAACCATCTCCCTCTATTGACCTTCTGCCACGGGCAGGAGATGACACCCATCTCCTTTGTGAAAGGGCCTCACTAATCTGCGAAGGAAAGGATTAAATTGAGGGGTAAATTATTGCTATTGTACTGCATGTTCATACAGGAAACCAGAAACGAATGAACCAAGGAGAGCAACAGCGCTGCTCAGGCTGAGGCCAGCTTCCCACACCACTGCAGGTGCTTTTCAAACCAAAGTGGGACTAGAGAGACCCTCTCGAGGGAGCTCCTTCATGATGCACCAGTGTCTTGCATTAGAATCCCAGCATGGTCAGGGTTGGAAGGTCCCTCTGGAGCTCATCTGGTGCCCCCCACCCTGCTCCAGCAGGGTCACCCAGAGCAGGGGGCCCAGCAGCGCAGGGTCCAGGTGCCTTTGGAATCTCTCCAGACAAGGAGACTCCCCAAGCTCTCTGGGCAGCCTGGGCCAGGCTCCAACCCCCTCCCACCAAACAAGTTGTTCCTCCTGCTCCCAGGGAACCTCCTGGGTTCCAGTTGGTGTCCGGTGCCCCTCGTCCTGTCACTGGGCACAAACCTTGCTGAGCCAAAGCTCCTCAGGGAATGATAAACCCCAGTGACTCCATCACCATTCCAGCAAACAGCGCTAAACCACTTCCACCTCCCTTGCTCTCAGCGGCAGCTAAATCTCCTCCAGCTTCCTCACTCCAGAACTGACATCACTTTTCCCTGCTCATCTTAGAGGATCCTCAATCCCCTTGCGAGGCATCGTTCCCAGACTGCCTTGAAGAGACAGCGACCTCCCAGCTGTCTCGCCACGTGTGATGTTTAACGTGCTAATGGGGCACCCCAAGGTTGGGGGAGATAGAGAATAAAGAAACAGGCATATGTTGGAACGTACAACTCGAGCAAGCAGCAAAACTGCTCCACTAAATGGCTCAAACAAATTAAGTTTCCTCATTTACCCCGTATTTTCCCCAGTTACACAATTCTTCGGGGCGGTACAACGTCAACAGCCGCTTCTCTCCCAATTACTCAACGTAAAGTGAAGCCTGTCGGGTTTCACGGCGTTTCGGTGGGATGATAAAACCGATTCTCTGCCTTCTCTTCCCTCACTCCCAAGTTAACTTCACAAATTAATTACGGCATCAGTGGGACTTGATGTTGATTTCAGCGTAGAGAGGGTTGGAGCTCCCTGCTGCGGAAGATTCTGCTAACAGAACCCACACATTTACAAACCACAAAGAACAGACATTTTTAAAAAAATTCCAAGTGCACAGAAGGCTGCACCATCCCCTACACAGAGTTCTGTCAACATCTCCCTTCTCATTAGCTGCAATTGCAAAGCCAAATGTAAAAAACATAAAATAAGAGAAAAATATTCTTCGTGCTTGGGTATGGAGGAAGGCAACGGCGATACTTTGGGTAGGCCATGTAAGAGACACTGCACAGAGCAATTACTTGCCAAGGATAAATAACTCTGCTTATGTTCAGAATGTACACAAACCTAAGGATTTCTCTGCTGAGGAAAGGCTGAGAGCCCTGGGGCTGTTCAGCTGGAGAAGAGCAGCCCCAGAGGGGAGCTGAGCAAGGCTGAGCAAGAGCTCAAGGGCCCCCGGGGGGCAAGAGGCTGGGGCCAGACTCTGCTCAGGGGTGCCCAGCACCAGGACGAGGGGCACCGGGCACCAACTGGAACCCAGGAGGTTCCCTGGGAGCAGGAGGAGAAACTTGTTTGGTGGGAGGGGGTTGGAGCCTGGCCCAGGCTGCCCAGAGAGCTTGGGGAGTCTCCTTGTCTGGAGAGATTCCAAAGGCGCCTGGACCCTGCGCTGCTGGGCCCCCTGCTCTGGGTGACCCTGCTGGAGCAGGGGGGTGGCACCAGAGGAGCTCCAGAGGGACCTTCCAACCCCCACCACACTGAGATTCTAGGATTTTAAGACTAAATAATTCAATGTAGCTACTCCTGCGAGTGGCTTGCAGAGCGTATATATCCCATTACAAAGCAAAATGTTAAGTAAAAAGAAGTAAATCATTTGTCTTATCAAAACAGTCTCTCAGAGCTCCACAGCCAGTGCTGGAGCTAAAAGATGCAGCATAGGCGCACAGACTTTAAATGCTTTTTGGACCTACTGGTGAATTATATTTTCCAAAAAGGCAATTTTAGTAAAAGCCACAGACGTCCTGCTATACAGATGTTTTCTTCTGCTGTCAAACAGCCCAAACTGGGCATTCTCCATCCTACCAGCTGCTATAAAATAGTCAATAAAACAAAAATTAGAAAGCCTGTCGCAGAGCTGGAAGGTTGTGCATCTACCAGTGGAACAGCCTTAGGGCTCCTCTTGTCTGGTCAAACTTCTATGAAATACTGTCAGCTGAGAGCTTCCCAAAATTCGTAAAATTGGACTATAGATACTCCACGGAACGTGGAAATCCCAGTTAATGACGTCAACTACCGACAACAACTGGCAAACAGAAGGGAAAGGCAGTGGTGCCCAAGAGCAAGTAACTGGTTTGGTCACATCTAACCCTACAGTTGTTATCATTCTTACTGCAAAAAAAGAATGTATCAAAAGGTAAGGGAAAAAAACCCAGGAAGTCGAAGAACTATAAAATCCCTTCTTTTTAGAACAGGAAAAACATTTAGATTCAGCAAGTTCTCACTAGAAATATTGCTATAAAGTATTGATTTCTTACCAGACTCAATTGACTGAAAAGTTGTTTGTATAGCAATATTGGCCAAGCCAATATACTGGAACAATTGTGCTACACACAGTAATCAAGTGTATTTCTAAAGTATAATTATACTGTCATAAAAATAAAGCCAAGATACCTCTTCTCCGAGCAATAAAACAGCCGCAGCTGTAAAGAACCCAAATAAACGAAATACATTTTCTAACTAAACATAAGGTCTCTCGAAGAGAACCAAACCCCTCTCGCCGCTGAAGCCGAGGTGAGCACGAGAAGTGATCAATACTTCAATCTCAATAAACTATTTCAATAGTAGTTAATTCACAGGGAAAAAAAAAGAAAGAGAGGCTGAAAATTTTTGCTCAGCGACCTGCGACGCGCTATCTTGTTTGCCGACCGCTGATAATATATCATTGCTGTAATGGATATGACTTAGTATAAAGAGCTGGAAAGAAAGAAGGGGGGGGAGAAAAATAAATAAAAAAAAGATAGCCCACAGACAGGCTCGTTCTTTAGCTTCAGATCAATACTACACAGCCTCTTCTGAAACAAACCGACAGCACGGAATGCTGGAGGAGGAAAACAGCCCAACGTTTGCAATTAATTTTATTTGACAAATGTTCATTGATTTACTGGAATAAAATATATGTGGGCTGCTATCTCTGCCTAGTGCAATCCAGCTACCTGTAAGGAT
Source organism: Baryphthengus martii (assembly GCA_013396935.1). NCBI lineage: Eukaryota > Metazoa > Chordata > Aves > Coraciiformes > Momotidae > Baryphthengus > Baryphthengus martii. The sequence goes on from VWZK01013299.1 coordinate 123,896, forward strand.
TCCTGTTTGCAATTTCTTAGGGGCTCGCAAAGCGAGGGGAGAACAGGCTCCCCCCTTTTACCAGGGGGTGATGGTTCCGAGGCTGGAAGTCGTGTCGGTGCTTTGCCCAAAGCACGGCACCACGGCAGGCTAACGGCCAACTCCCGGCAACCTGCAGCTCTCTGGGGGTGAGAGAGGGAATCGGTACGACTCTTCGAACCAAGAAACAAATTTAAGAAGGTCTGAAAGGAATGCGTAGCTTAAAAGACTGTCTGGGGAGAAAACTGTATTTCCTATTTATATCCTGCTATTATTTGTGCTGTTAAGAAAGTCAAACTTCAGGAACGTGTTAAAAATCCACAGGTCACACCGGTGCACGTTCCCCGGAGCAGCGCAGAACGACACCGGCACTGGAGAAAACACTGTAAGGAGGCATTGCGAGCACTAATTTAAATTATGGATGCAATAAAAAGGAAAAAGAGAGGCAGAAGTATTTCCCAGGTAGAGAAGGGGGCTCATGTTTTCACCTTCCCAGCTTGCAGGCCAAGGCAAGACCCGATGAAGCAGATCAGAGCATCGGCCCACACAAGGCAGAAGCAGCACTCCAAGTATTCCACGTTCCCTCCTGAGCTATCGCCCTCTGCTCCCTGAGCATTTGCATCCCTGCTCCTTCATCGCTCCTGCAGACTCTTACTAAAGCAGTATTCATTGCAAAAGAAAGATGAGATGATTTGTGTAAAAATATTACGTAAAAAGTAGGCATGTACCTCGACGACCTTTCAGAAATACGAAAAAAAAAAAAGGGGAGGTGGAGGGAGGTTCTCCTTCCCCTCTACTCTGCCTGGTGAGACCACCTCTGGAGTATTGTGTCCAGTTCTGGGCTCCTCAGCTCAAGAGGGACAGGGAAATTATTAGAGAGAGTCCAACGGAGGCTACAAAGATGCTGAAGGGACTGGAACATCTCTCCTGTGAGGAAAGGCTGAGAGCCCTGGGATGTTCACTTGGTTTACAATCCTGAGACTTTGGTCACTATTAGACACAGGATGGCAGAGAGGTGACACTTGGCACGACCCGGTACGGCCGCTCCTACGCTGCTCACCATTTGTGCGTTGTGAGCTCCTTATTTCAGCTACTTCTCTAAAGAGAACGACCCAAAAGCGGGTTAACAACGACACACGTGGGTTCCTTCGCTTTGTGGGATATTCTTTGGCCCTGACTGTGCTTCAAGTGCCTTCTGCAGGGACCAGAGTAGGTGGTTCTCCTTTGCTATACTTCTCCCACCTACATCCGCTACCGGAGCCTCCATCAGTACACGGGGAAGGGAAGGAGCCTTCGCTACATCAGAACGCACCGAGAATTCCCGGAGCGAGTTGGGAAGTTCGACCCTCTCTCAAACCTTTCTTCTCATAAAAGAAAAACACAGCACTGCTTTTGCAAGCTCCTTGGTCTAGGAATATCTTCCAATGAGATTTCTGAACTACATTCCATCTCAAAGTTGACCTGATTTCTGAAGAGTCCATCCAAAGACTGGTTTTGTCCCTTTAAGGTTTGGGAAGTCCATTTGCATTAAACATTCTGCAAGGCGAGTCATTTTGCTATGTTGGCAGCCAATTAGAAACGAAACTAAATGCACCGTAGCTTTTAAAACATTTTTTTTTTTTTTCTTAAAAAAAAAAAAATCTAATATCAAAGTTAAAATGTCTAAGGTATAAACAAAATCATAATGGGATGCTGGGTTACTGTATATGGTAAATAGCTCTCTGGAGGAAACCTTTATTACTCCCTGAGGGCTTTCTTACAAAGTATGGATTTCTTAATTCCTAGCGGAATATTTTTCATACACCACTGCAGACTATTAAGTACCAGATATTACATTATGTAGTTTAAACTTTGCACTATGCATGAGAAAGACTTTCCTGTAGAGAAAACTATATCTCTGCTATTATAATCTTTACAATATTAAAATTAATACTGGCTGCAGGGTATGAGCTTCGCTACCAAAATTTGGGGGAGTTGATCGTTTAATATATTCATCAGCCTGCGCGTGAAGCTGCTCGGGAGGGAGGGAGGGAAGTCACTGCAACAGTGGAAGGGGCATTGACTAATTTGGAATTGCTAGAGAAAGGCAGAGCACCGGTGTCATCGCATCCCCGTACCGGGCTCGCAAAGGGCGTGGTAAACCAGCAAGAATAACGGGATTGCAAATACCGAAGGCAATTCATTACGCTTCAGGCCCTTTCGAGTTCCACTTGTGAACCATTAACTTGTTACCCAGGAGGGAAGTCAAAGCTAAGTCTTAAAAAGATAATAAAAATGCACCAGCCCTCCCGGCACCCAAGAGCAGATACCTTGTAAATATGTAAAGAGGATTCTTAAGAAGTGCATCTTAAGAATTTCTTTTCTAATCATTTCTGCGTAGCAGCAACGGCCCACCGACATCTCAATACAAATAGGAAGTGTGTGTGGGGGGGAAAAAGAGCACCGTTAGATTTTATTGTTAAAAAAATTGAAGCGAAATTCAACACTCACTTGTAGACTGTGCCTCCATTGCCATGACCGAGGATGTCTCGATACCGTATGTCTTGTTCATTCATCTCCACAAGAAAGAAAGAAAAACAAAAGAGATGTCATGCTGTGGATGGAAATGTCAAGGAAAAGCAACTCTAGGCCATAAACAACAAGCAGTCTGGGTCATTTCAAGTTCAGCTGCAAGAACGAGAAGATCAATACAACATTTGCTGTCCAATTTATAAAAGACGATACCAAGGGACAAAGTGATGGAAAGTTTAATGACAATTTGTTTGCCTGGGTCATTTCATTAAAGTTTGATAAAAGGTGTCAAAATGGAATGATATAATATAGCTCAAGAGGGTCAGGTCACAGATACTGATAGGAAAAGGGTCTCCAGAACAGCACATAACCAAAGCCAAAGTTGGAGGTGAATGGGAACAATCCAACAGAAAACTGCCATCTGAAGTATGGCTGGAAAAGTTTATGATTTATTCTGGACTCAGCATAATTGATACTAATTGAGTGACACTTTTGTCAGCAGGATTCCTTCGTTGTGCTTAACTTATACACCTTCTGACTAAAGTAAATAAATCTGAAAAAAAAAAAATAGTCTTGAATTGCTACCCAAAAAACCCCAATTTTCCTTGAAATACACAACTAATTTTTTGCCTCAGTTTCTCTGCTCAGTGGGACAACCCTCCAGCTCGCATAGTATCTTCAGATATTTGAGCAGAAGCCCGATACAAGCACTGCACCTTGAAAATGCTGGAATTTGGGATCCTTCTGATAGGGACTTTATGAAAGCTTATTATACTTCACCTTGCTGGATGAGCAATTCAAATGTAAAACTACAGGTCAACCTTATCCTGTAAAAAAGGACAGTTATATTGATCTCCCAGTCAAATCACCTGTTAAAAAGAAAAACATTTTTGGAATGCACATGTCTACTCAAAATTAAGTATTTTAATGGGAGTAATTTCTGAGCTGTAGGCATTTGTTATTCCAAAAATATCTCCTCTGTTGCCTGATTATTGTAAGTAATAAATGTCTGGGCAAGACCCATTTTTAAAAGATATTTTTGCCAGAGATTTGTTACCAAACCATTAACGTGTTTCCATTAAGTGTTTTTATTTGACGGGACGGAAGTTGGAACGGCTGCTTAAAGACTCTGTGAGTTCAAAGGCATCGAACCCCCCGCCCATCATGCAATGCCTGGTCTGCTCTTGCTGATGTGCTTAGAAATCACACAACCACATCTGAGAGGGCTTCAAACGAGCGATTTCAAGCACCGTGGTGAGCAGCACACCAAGCTCACCGGCCGCAAACTATCTGTATTTAGCCAACTTTCTGAAATAGCTCTTCAAATTCGGCAGGGACACGGGTCCTTCAGTTCCTCAGCCACGTTCAAGCATCTTTTTTTCCATAGGATGGCAGTGAAAAGAAGAGGAACTTTGCCCCTGGCTTCAACTGGAACATGTAAGTGATGGTAACAAGCTGAAATGCCCTAAGAGTCAATACTCAGCAGGTCTCATGAACAGAAAATGGAATATTTAATTCATTTTAAGTAATATGTGTTAAGGATAGAAATGATAAACTCCAAAATTCGTGTTCTTTCCTTTCACTACCTGAATAAAAAGGCTGCTTGTTTCTCACAGGAAATACTTTTCCTTTACGCGTTTCTTCCAGTGAGGTCAAAATCTCTTGAGTTCTGAGAAAACCTGAAATCCCTCAAAGCAGCAGTTGAGCTCCACATTATTACCTATTTGTAGTGAAACCTGGGCCAGATATCTTAAGAGGGCATGAAGTGGCCCATTCAAGTATCGAGGTTTACACTGAAAATCAAAATTTATTTTATTCCTGAAAGCCACCTTGCTTATGGCAACAATCAGAACACGCAAATAAAGAGGGACGGGAGAGAAAAAAAAAAATAAAAGACACTTCATGAGGAACAATAGTTCATGAGCGGGTTTTAAAATAGGTAAAGAACCTCTTCTTGATTCTTTGCTCTAAACAGAATTTCTCTCAGCCTGCAGTACTCATTAATTTAAAGCACAGACTGTTGTTTAAGGAGTTCTGCTCCCCTAAGCTGGAGGACTTGAATTCTCCAGTCTTAGGTAACAACAAATGGCTCTCTCCTCCATCCACAGCAACGCTCATATAAACAAAGCTCTTCAAAGAGAAATCAAATGAGTCCACAAAGCCATGAACGCTCTTGTAGCTTTGCTTCTGGAGGGGGAGAAAAGAAGAATTTCTCGCAGTTACACAAGTTACAAGCAACAAATTGAGCAGAACCGGAGACGTAAAGCGTATTTTCTTTTCTCCTGCTTTTATGCTAACTGGTAAAAAGCGAGTCTTTTCCTCCAGCCGGTGGCAGGAGCAGCTCCGCTCGAACCCCCAGCCAGCCCAGCACCGTTTCTTGTCTCCGTGCACAAAGAGCAACCAGAAGCCCAGGGTGAACCGGGAAGCCTGGGGTGGAGCAAGGATCTGCCAGCCACCGGTAGAGAGATAAAAGTGTGATTTACTGGCTCAAATAAAGATGCCAAAAAACACGGGGTGATTTATTTATTTTTCCTGGGAAAACTGGATTCTCCATCATAAAATGCTAACATAATGACAATGAACTCGACGGGAAGGACTGGAATATTAAACCTGCAAAGCCCGGCTTGATCGGATGCCAATACAAAGAGAATTAATGAAAAAGCTCGACGGACTTCAATTATGGACCAGCAAACAAAACACCCCTCGGCTCGTACCTGCTGGTTCTGAGAGAAATCAGTGCCTATCTCTTGTAAATCATTAAAAGCAAAATGCTCAATTAATCCTTATTTTATACGTAGGGGCCTGACAGAGGCAAAGTCCCGGCGCCGTCCCTCCGCTTTTCGGAATCGAAGCAATAATGGTTTCAGAAAGCAGTCACACTCCATGAGCAGACAATTGAAGAGATTTAGTAAATCCCACTTTATAGAGCAGAGACTAATCGGAAAACACAAGCCAGTCAAATGTTTCTTATGAACTGTTGACACTATATCAATGCCGAATCAATTGGTGGCATTTACGCTGAGTGACAGAAAAGAAATAAATATTTATATCGCATCACCTATATCAATGAACCCAGGCAGAAAGCTATTTCTAACCTGTCAATATTTGATTATCTTGAAGAATCATGTCCCCTTCTTTTAATGATTAATATGAATTCCTTATTAAACCTAAATGGAAACTACTGGAGGAATATCATTATGAACGCCTGAAAGCAAAAACTGCCAAAAAATAATAAAAAATAATAACCCGACCCAGATTTAAGTAATGACAAGCGCGACTTAATCCTCCAAAAAGGGGGAGAAGTTGAAGTTACAACTAGAAACCTATTTCCAGGTACAGAGCTGTGACCACATTTTGCAGAAAACAATGCAGTATAACAACGAGCATTTTCTCTCGGCAGAAAGCAGCGCAACTCCCATCAGAGCAGGGCGAAGAAAATCACGTTAAAATTTATTTTTAATTTTCTCTTTTTTTTTGAACAGGTCCCAGTAATGTTTTTTAATATCACAGGATGAATCTTTCTGCAATTCTAATCTGTAACCATTGCAGGGCAAACACTCGTTTCTGCTCCTTAGAGCAAATAAAATGCCAAATGCGGCTCAGACTCGATCACAAAAAGCTGGCTTTTTACTCACGTTCAGCCATTCTTCTTTAAAAAATAACACGTAATAAAGGAGTAATTATCCACTTCATTTTAAAAGTTCAGAAGCACGCTGCCGGTACTTACCTCATGGTAAGTTATCCAGAAAAACCACATGGTTTAAGGATAACTTTGAACCACTACAAATCTACCCGGGTAGGAAGCTGGGAATATGAAACCGAGTCTGCACGTCAGGAACGCCGACAAGCTTAAAAATACATTTCCAAGCTGTATTCAAAGGATTCGGTGGCAAAGAGGCAAGGCTGCAAGACGGGGCTGCTCGCCCCCCATTTTCGAGGGGCACTCTCATCTATTAGACCCCAACGTTACAGGTGATAGCGAAGGACAAGCACGAAGACCGGCCTTTATCTTCTTGACACGCTCAACTACAACTACTTGATTCATGAAACGCCAACGAGGCTTGGAGAGGTCATCGTGTGAAGGCGCTGAATACGCATCTGAGATAATTAAGATTTCAGCCTTCGAAACGTGGAGGGGAAGTGAACAGCAGTTAAGAAAATCAATAAGAGTCTTTTATTTGCAGTGACACAGATGTCTCAGTCAATAGAGCCTAATAGGCAAGCTCGATCGCAACGGACAGGAGCCTGCCTCCGAGGCTATCAAAGGGCTTTCGCGATGACAAACCTTAAAACATATTTATGTCGCCGCTGAAGAATCCGGGCATTCTCTTAAAAGGGAGTTTAACGTCACGGTGTATATTTAATGTCATTACGCTACATCGAACCCTCCTGTACATTCAGCTGAAAATGGGGAAGAAAAGATAGCTCTTTTTTTGTCCAGGACATCCACGTGTCCATCAACGGTCACATTAAACCTTTCACTTCTGGGTGCCGGAATGGGAATGCCTGGAGCAGGAAGGCAAAGGAACAAGACGGCTTTCTACAACTTTGGGAGTGTAGTTTAGTTAGGTCACTTTTTTTTTTTTTTTTTTTTTT
>VWZK01013299.1:131031-167628 GCA_013396935.1 Baryphthengus martii
TTTTTTTTTTTTTTAAGAAATTAAAGCCATTTCAAATAACACAAAACAGTTTCCTTGCAAGAACCTGCTAAATATTTAAGTATCTACTGCCCTAAAAACTACGAAGGGCATTCTAACCCAGCAGTTGACTTAGTTATTCAAAATTGATTAACTTTCTTCCCTGAAATTGTGGCAGCGGCGCAACACGTGTGAGGTACTTCAATCTATTTGGAGCTAAATCTGATTAGCACATTTTGAGAAATGGGAAGCAAATTGCTGTGCCAATCAAAGTAAATCGGGACACAGAACTCATTCATATCATGAAGGTTTTCATGGTCCCTCCAGTTCTGTATTAAACGAACACATCACAACTCCACGAGCAGCAAGCAGCTCCCCACCCCTCGGTGGCACGCCGATCACCGCGGCGTTAGGCGGTAACGAGACGCGCGCGGAGCCAAGACTCGATTCTGTGCGCCTACCTGGCCGTTTGCAAGTATTTTCTTCAGCTCTGCAGAAGACTTTTTCAAGCTGAAAAAAAAATAAAAATAAAAAAAAAAAGAGGCAATTATTTTTAATGCCTGTGTCATTTCACTCCCTAAAACCAAGCGAAAGCCTACGAAACGACAAGCGACCGGGTTAAGTTCTTGGTTACGTACTCTCACAGATTTAACTTGAGCAGTGCTGGCTGATGTTCAGCTGCTCCTCAAGCTGCAGCCAGCAGAAAGAGAGAAGCAATGAACATTTAAGAAAATCAATATACTCTTCACCTTTACAAACCAGATTTTTTAGATACCTGACTACACTACCCTTTGAGATACAACCTGTTGTTTGTCAGTTCAAAGAGGAAAACAAAATTAATACATATATGCCCTCGTACACGTAAGTGTTTCAAAAACCAACAGGAAAATAAGGTTCATATCTAGTTTTCAGGTGTCTTGCCTTGTTTTAAAAATCAAACAACTATCAGCTTGGTGTGTTTTGTAGGTCACTCTCTTCACGGCTTCAAACTACCTCCAGCCACTCGCAAAATGCTGCTTCGCCTCCTTTCCCGACACGCTCTGTTCCTTATGCTCTCAACACGACAAAGCACCTGGGCAGCAACATGTCTGCAAAACTTCATCTCAAAGAGCCATTCTGCTCTTATTACTGAAGTTAAAAAAAAAAAACCCAAACAAACAAGTACAAAATAATATATTCTTGAAAGGCGTGTGCACGTGTCTTGATCACAGATCATTATTAACAGGAACAGTGAAAACACAGATTTCGTATTTGGTGGCTTTGTTCTTTAATAGGCCTCTTGTTCCCACGACTGCTTTAAAGAAAAATTAAGTTTTCCGAGGAAACATAAGTTGATCTTGTCATCTTTCATGACTAACAATTTGTGAACATGAAACAAAGAGAGACTTTCAATTACTTCAAAAACAAAACTCATAGTGCAGAAGGTTTCCGAAAAGGAATGGCAATTAACCACCAAATAAGGTGACAAGAATCTTCTAGAAGCCTCATTTTCAACACACTTTAAGAACAAGCTCAAAGTACAGGAAGGACTGAAAGGCAGCACACAGCCGCAGCAAGCAGCTTTATTTAGTTCAGCGGTGTGACAGCTTGGGAGGAGGGCTGCACTGCAGAAAGACATTCAGATTTATTTTCTTTAACGTGTCTTGGACAGGATCTACACCACTGCAAAACATATCATGGACTGGGGTGGGTGGGAAGGGACCTTCCAAGGTCATCTGGTGCCACCCCCCTGCAGGGAGCAGGGACATCTGCAACTGGAGCAGGTTGCTCAGAGCCCCATCCAACCTCCCCTGCAACGGGGCCAGGGATGGGGCAGCCACCACCTCTCGGGGCAACCTGTTCCATCTTCCCCAAGGGATGGGGGCAAACTTTCCAGTGAAGATTCACCCAAGGTATTGGTTTTTTTTTTTTGGTTTTTTTTTATCACTAAAAGGAGCACCAAAAGTGGTTTTAGCGGTACTTGAACGGGGCTGCTCAGCGCATCACGGCTCCAGCTCTGCTGCCAACCACCCTCCTCCTCCATCAGCAGCCACAACACATCACTCCCACCACCCAAAGACTGGGTTTGTGGGACAGCCCCAGCACCGCAGCACTTCCCGGTGGTTTTGCCGGAACCGGTACCGCCGCATCGCCGACTGTACGTGCCTAACACATTGTGACTGTGTCTTTGAGCGTGTTCATCCCTGACAATTTTTTTTTTCTTTCCAAATGCTCTCAGAGAGGAAAGGCAGCAGTGTGTCGATGCACAGATAGATGCAATATTAGATGTTTATTAGAATAATAGAATAATTTAGGTTGAACGGGGCCTCCAGAGATTTCCACTCTCGCGTTTCAAATCCGCTCTTATATGAAGAAGACGGAGCCACACTTTAGTTCCTTTTAAGAATATGTAAGGGAGGTTGTGGGGTTTTTTTGTTTATTTCTTTTAATATCAGTACTGAGTATAAACGACTCCATGTAATAAAAGGGAGCTTATGCTCCAGTATTTAAAAACAGATCTCAAGCAAAAAAAGAAAAAAAAAAAGGAGTTCTTCTGCATTTTAAGACCTTAATATGGGCTTTCAAATTAGGACCGGAATCTAAAAAGAACGATAAATGAGATCGACTCCGAAACTTTGCTGAAACTCTATGAAACAGGGCACTGAGGTGGTTCCCATTTTTCAAAACTCTTACCCCACAATAATAAGCTTATTGCATCAGGTATCAAATTTGAAAAATCAAAGAATCCCAGAACGAGATAAGCGACAAAGACTTGCAGATACAGACCTTGCCATAGACAGGGATCATTAGATCAGCGAAACCAAATTACCTCGCCCACAAACACTACTTCACTGCTTTATAAAAGGACAAAGCCACCTGAAATACCCAGCCAAGACTTATTTCTCTCGGCAGAAAATACTTCTCCTGAACAACCAGCAGCACGAGTCTAACAAGATCCATGAATCAAGGTAATTCTGCCTTCCCCGCCGCATTCCTGCGTCGCCCACTCGTCATATTGAAAAAGTTATTCAACAGCAAGCTTCTTGCTGGGAACTACCAGGCACAAAGCTCCATTTTGGTTAAATAAAAGAAAAGAAAACAAAAAAAAATAAAAAAACCAACCCCGACACACACTCCCATTCTTGACTCTTACCTATTGCTTGGAAGGGAATCCGAGACTGCCGAACTGCTATTATTAGCAGATCCTGCTCGTGTATTTACCTGCGGGCAGGGAAAGGATCTTTATCAGTCGTTTGTGTTCAGAGGACACTATTCTAATTAACCTGTAATTTGCCATGAATTTCTCATTTCACTCGGAAGGTTAATTAGCTTGTTGCTAGGCATGCCGATGGTCGAGGTCTCGCCTGTATGTAGGTTAGCAGGCTATAGGATTCATGGACTACAATGTGATATCTTTACATCTTCGACGCTTAAATAATGCGGAAAAAGAGATGACACATCCACCACTTATTTGCATTTTAACCTAAACAATCATCTGATATATTTGTCATCTTCTGCGTTTCCAAAGGAGCACGAGCGCAGAAGCAAGAAGTGCACCTGAATGAACCAAAACACCTAAAAAAAAAAAAAATAAAATAATAAAAATGTCATTGCAGCGCTTTCCACACTCAAATTACCAGAATTAAATTAATATGGTGGGTTTTTTGAAACTCTTTGAAGTAGTAGCAGACGTCAGTGGGTAAACTGCACAGGGAACCTTATTAACAGAGGTTAAAAACAAAAAAGAAAAGCGATTCCGCTTTTAATAAAACCGTATCTCTAGATCTCGCCGCCACCACCACCCAGCAGATGAATCCTTATCCTACCCTCACCAAAAAAAAAAAAAAAAAAAAAATAAAAAAAAGTTAAAAAAAATCTGCTTGTCATGCTTGTCAGAGCTCAAGAAAGTGCAGTTTTATTTGACATTTCAATAAGTGGAACACAGCATTACAAATCCATCTAACTTTACTGAAACAATTATTGAAATTCGTACCTTCAGGCCATGTATGTTCCGTTTCCCAGGAGGCTTGCAGGCTGAAACAGTAATTGACTAAATTGTAGAACACATCAGGGCCATTTACAAATTTGCTCAAAATGAATCTTTTAAAAAGAAATGAGGGTGACACCAAAATTAGCAGAGAGAAATGATTGAAAAGTGCCTCACAAGACCCAGAGTGGGAATTATGAACCAGGATTTTTAACTTGCAGGAGTGAGCATTTATAAATGCTAAGAGCTTTCTGACACCATCTAATATAAATTCTAATTTCTGCTTAAAACACAGCGAAATCCAGAGAACCGTTGGCTTAAATTATCTTTTTGTAATTCCAATTCAAATCTTATGTCACTCTATTTTCACGCGCCGTATTTTTGCCGGCATTTAGCAGAAATATTTGCGAGATGGCTTTGAAAGGAATCAGCTGCCACACATCACAAATTAGTCAGATTGTCAAAACCAGACCGTTTCTTTTAAATGTGGGAAAAAAAAAAACCAACCCACAGACGTCAGGGGCAACAGCAGCGAGTCTCCAGAAAGCAAAGGCTGGATAAACATGATAAAAAGCGCCACGTTTTGGAGATGGATGTACAAACGTGGCATCTTGCTGCGACGTCGAGGGTTGGAGGGGGACGTGCTGCTGGAGGAGAAAGTATTTTCCTGAAGTCTCCCGAACTAAACCTTGCCCTGTTCCTCCGCTCGGTGGATGTGCTTTTGTCAAATGTTAAAAGCCACAAAGGCTCCCAGCTCCACGTTCCAGACAGCTCCCATTTTAAAACTACACAGTGCCCTACAAATTGTATGTTAAAGGGCCTGTCACTTTTGATTGATTGTCTGAGGAGGGACGAATTTGATTTTTCTCTCTCTCTCTGATGCACATGCATTTCACTTCCCTTTCTGACAGCAGGAAACAGAACTATTTATTAGTCAGAAGGACACAGATGATAGTTATTAAACACATCAGTTAGGGCCAGGCCATGGGCCTTTAAATGACATCAGGAATTACCACGTGCATCTTAAAGAAGAAAAATATTATGATACTGGGAGCATCAAAAAAACCCCAAACTATCAGAAAACAATAAACTATTCTAAAATACATATAAGCATATAATTTTTTTTCCCAGAAGATTAAACATCAACATTTTGAAGAGGATATTAAAAGAAAAATATTTTTTTAAATGATTATGTATCTGAATGGTATATTCACCTTGCATTCCACCGATGGGATACATATAACATAGACAGGAGATATACATATATAGATCTAAAAGACACCTATAACTTAAACAGAATATAGATAAATATATATGCACACACAGCATATCTATCTATTTTTATTTTCAATATAGGAAAGAGAACCTTGGCTCTTCATACCTAGACAGCAACAATGCATCTTTTGAAAAAATAGGCAAAATATCAATTTTTTCCCCTTAAAAGACCTTTAAATCAAACGAATACGGCACCACGGGATGGCACATGGACGTTTACTACCAGCTGGCTTTATGGAAAACACGAGATTTTGGAAGCTGACTGGAGACAGCAACTGGGAGGCTTCCCCAGAAGTAAGAGGGGCAGACAGGGAAAAGGACTTGATGGAAGGTAGAACTTGCAAATTAAAGCTCTTAAAAGGGAGAATCTTAAATTACAGGTAGAAAAGCTGCAAGTCACTAGTGGGGTTTTAAACTGCAGCATGTAGAGTGCCACGGCCAAAAGAGCACAGAAGAAAAGTGCCTGTGCTGACAAAATTTGAGATGTCAATAGAGAGGCAGGACAACACAACAAGGAAAAAAAAAAAAAAAGTAGGAAAGTAGATGTTATTCAGTATCACAGAAGAACAGCAGTGGTCAGGGTATGAAGGAAGAGCAAGGTACCTTTAAAGCTGCAATTTAGAAAATATGGTGTATGAAGGTATTTTGGAAAGAGGAAACAAACAGCTCAGTTCTGAAGCAGTTTAGAGTAAGTGGCGAGACACCTACGAGGAAATACCCAGTGGACACTCGCCTAGCTGTGCCCATGGTGAAAATGGGGAGATAAAAGATGGGGATTGCGTTCCCAGCAGCCTGGGGATGAATTCTCAACCTGCACAAAGATTATCCTTGGATGGCAAGCAACTAGAGAAAGAAGACAGCAGCAGGAGTAGGAATCTGCTTGGCTGGTTCTTCAGGAATGACCCAAAAGGAGAATCTAGAAGAAAGTTAAGCCTGATTTGTGATCTCAAAACAGCCCTTAAGCACTTGGACGTGGCAGCTACTGAGCACCTCCTGCCACAAAGTCCTTGAACTGCTTGCTTAAGGGGAAACACATCTATAACGCCTTGCACTTCCAAGAAGGTTCCCCACCCACAAGGATCATAGCACAGTTTAAGTTGGAAAAGACCTTCAAGACCACCTAGTTCCAGTCCCCCTGCCACAGGCAGGGACGCTGGGATCACCCGCTAAAGTTCCTCCAGCCACACGAAAGCCTGGCATTTTGTTTCTTGCAAGGGGTGGTCAGTGGTTTTGGGCAGAGCATGTGTCAGTAATTAAAAGGCCTTCTACACAAAGAAGTTCAGGAGAAAGGCCGAGACCCTCGCATCTCAGCCTGGGAAGAGGCAGAAAAGAGCTTCCCTGTCCATAGCTCTCCTTGCTCACGAGAACACGTTTCGATGGCTGATTGCTCTGCAGCCCCACAGCTCCAATATCCAGGAGTCCCCCTCTCGGTCAGATCCTACCAGCCATAAAAAAACCCCCATCATCTCCATATTCCCCTTGAATCCAAGTCCCTTTTCCGCAGGAGTGCAGTCAAGTACCAGGAAACCCAGCCTCCTTTGGAGACCTTATTAGCATGTGTTGGAGGAGGCTGTTGGTTAATTGCCCAATTCAAACTTCAGAGAGTTGTAAGTAATGAAAGTCTAGAATGTTTAATTGGGAAACTCAGAGTATGATTATTTGTATAATACCAGTTAAGTGAGAAGAGTTTAATTTTTAATTATTTCAATTAATTTATTGCTGGGAGATTTACTTGGAGAATTTAAACCTTATCTGTTTCATCAATTAAGAGCCAGAGATTCCAAGAGTGGATACTGAGAGCATCTGAATGAAGCAGTGAATTATGTCATCTAGGAAGTCTTTTTTTCCACCGTTACTTGAGTTCAGAGAGAGCGGCGCATTCCCAAAAACCTAACGAGCTGCCTACGGATTTTTCGTTCAGGATGGAGATGACCTAATTTTTAATTGCCTCAGCCCACATAATTGACTGCATCTTCCCCAGCTCCGAAGAACTATTAAGGGTACTTGTGATCACTTGGATACTGCTGCTACGTGCCCAAATCTCGACTGAAATATGTCACGGGGAGAGCTTCCGTGACAGACGCGTTCCCGTTTTCAAAAGGAACGACGACAGTCACGTTCCCCAAGTCTGTCAGACTGATTCATGGGATTAGAAGGTCTTCACAAAGCCCAATTTTCCTAAGTAGCCCAAACTTAAGTTATTCATCTGCTTTGAATATATGCAGAATCATCACCAATGAGGGGTTTTTTAAAATGTACTTAAATATGTACTACGCAAACCGAATCTTGTTAGTCTAATTTACTCCAGTAAATGAGCTATTTTATATGCAATAAATGTAGTTCTCTCTCCACTCCCCACAATAATGAATTCTTCTATCCAAATTAAGAGGTAAACATCACGCATTTAAACCTCCCGAAAACAGAACTGTTGATGGAAACAGTTTTACTGATATCATCATTGTTGATTAGAATTTGTTCAGCATTACCTCTTGGATAGATCTGCAGAGGCTCTATCAACTGCCCATTTACTTGCTGTTCCATTACAGTGGAGTAATACTGCAAAGAGATTAAAAAAAAAAAAAAAAGATTACTCAGGAATGTCTGAATAGTAGTAGGGCACGTACAGATTGTTTAAGTCAATGTATTTTTATTTTTTTTTTAGCACATACCAGCCTTGAGAACGTTTTCTTCCCGTTTGCAAGGCTCACACGATACAGAGGGGCACGAGAGGAACGTAACCAAGGGGCTGTGATGGTTCTGACTCCAGCACAGGGATCTGTTATTGCCTCAGCTAAGCAAATTTCAAGCCCACCTGAAAGCTGGGAAGGCTCCAGAAGAGTGAGCAAATGAAACATTTACAGCAAACACAGCACTTGCCACACCTGGAGAAGCCGGGGAAAAAAAACCCGACCAAACGGTTGAACGTGGAAACAAAGAAAGGCTGTAAATATAACCCAAAAGTGCACAATTAGGAAAACTCCCAGGGAATAAAGAATCTGGAAACGCTCCAAGAATCTGCAGCGCTGAAGCACGGGCAGGGCAGTCAGGGCCACATCCCACATAAGCTTCCCCTCAGCACACAAATTTAAAGCACAGCAGAGTATGAAAAGGAGCGTTACGGGAAAGTCTCTGCGGACACACCGGCACCTTGGGCTCCACGGGAACTGCTGCGAGTGATCGGGGCAGGGGGGAATGTTTCTTAAGATAAAAAAGGTGAAGAATGAACAAAAAGGGATGTCAAAGTATCTGAGAATGTCAAGACTCAAGAAGACAGGAAATACTTAATGCGGTACGAGGAAGCCGGAGATGAGGATGAGGAAGAAGAGCGGCGTGAAATGAAAAAAATAAACATTTGGATTAAATACATTGAAAACTTTATTGGCCTTTTATCGACCCTCATTCCTGAGGGGTGAACACTCACCAGACTGGCCATTTAACATCACAACCAGCCCATCCCAGGGCAGGAGACGGCCCTGGCTACGATTTCCCTGTCTGTAACCCCCGCATCTCCCCCGGCGACGCGTTAAAATATCGAAAGCACATCACAAAGCGCGTTCCCTTCGCAAATCGGCCAACCCCTTTGAAGCAAAGGCGCTGGCTGTGGGCCAGATCTTCATGGCATAAAGAAGCTCAGCTCTGCTGACTTTCATGCTAATTCTCACCAGCCCAGTGTGGTCTAAGACTTCAGCCTGTCACTGTTACCAGCGTTTTGCGATACTGTTACTCCAGCTGGCAAGGATGGATGTCAACACGAAAAAAAAAAAAAAAAAAAAAATTAAAAAAATTGGAAGTCTCCACGGAATCCAGCAGATGTACTTCACTCACGCCAGCGGTTTCGTGTAACACCAGCAATTTTTACCTCTCTAACTTAAAAAAAAGGACAGGAGTTTATTAACTAAGCATCACAAAACCTTTTTCTTCCCTCTGCCAATGGGATTAAACATGAACTATAGTAAAAGTCAGATGGGCACCGAAAGCAATTCACGTGCAGAAGGTTTTCAGTGCTTCTGTTTTTCACGTTTGTGTCAAGACATCGGAAAAAATTTCCCTTTTGTGGAAAAAAAACCCACCAACGTTATGAAGGAAATTGCTGAGGGTTTAAGGACCCATCCACCCCCATCTTCTGTGTGTACATTTGAGCACGATGCCTGCTGCTAAAAAAATTTCCCTCGTTAAAACCTCACAAGAATTTTTGAGGGAGGTGCCTCATTGTTTTTAGTGCACAAACATAGAAACCCACATCCTAAATAACCCCGTGATGCAAAGCCATTCATTCCAAAAGCCTTTTGGAATGATCAAGAGGTTCTTCAGGAGTCAGGACAACGTCACAGGCTTATTTTATATCAGAGGGGTCATGAATAACAGGCTATATCCTCCCGCCACGTCCTCATACCCCTTCATAAAAAATGTGTCACGGGTACCTCATAGTTACAGAGCTCTGAAAGAATCTCCTGCTCTAGTGGGGGCCAAAACTGCTTAAGAAAAATGCACTTTTAAATTATCATTTTCCTAGTGCCATTCTGTGACCTGAAGACATATATATACACACAGTATAAATACATACGACTCACTCTCTAGAATAATAAACTAAAATAAACATACTCCAGACAGTTTCCTACCAAAACAGATCGGGGGGGGGAGGAGGGAAGAGAGAAACCACCATGGCCCCTTCCATTACTCAAGCAGTGATGACAAGTAAATGAAATATCAATCATGTAAGCTGTCAACCTTTTGGGACAGCAATAACTGTTAACAAGTAGTCTGGAAAAATTGTCTGAAAATGACTTGTCCTCCACACATGAGCATTTGAGGTTTCCATGGAAAATTAAGATGCCAGTGGCTATTTGGAACATTGTTCAGGTATTCTTTTTAATGGAAAATTTGCCAGTTATTGATCCAGAGCATGTACCCCTTGCTTTCAGAAAGCTGCAAGCAACTTTCCAATCAGTGGCTGTCAAAAAAATTACTGCCTTTTTATACTGATACAAGACAACAGCTCAAGTGCAACTCCACTGCTGCTCAATGTCTGTCTTTAATTAACCGCAACGCGCAACAGAAAAATAATTTTATTTACCGTTCCGCAAGCTCTCTAGTATGCCTATGCAAATAATTTCTGCCTACTCTAAAAGAACGCCAGGGCTGCCTGAAAATCACTTACTGTCAAGATCAGGAGCCAAAGAACTTAAAGAGAAGAGGTCACGCACGATTCAAAGCATCTTCCCCAATTACAGTGTTGTTACCTGCACAGAATAGATCTGTGTTCATAGAATTATTTTTTTCATTCTCAAATGAGTGAAAACCTTTCAAGTTCATTGTAGAGAACATGAGCAGAACTGGAGGCTAACCGCACCACGCCAAAATTCCTAGAAATATGTTTTAAGAGCTGTTCCATCCTCCAAATAATTGTTGCAGGCTTCAAAATGCTCCAACCTGAGTATTTTTCCTCCCTGGTATATTCTGTAAGATCACAATAGATTCATTCCTTTTCTTGTAAGCTGAGAACATTTGTTTTCGTAGAAACTTATCCCAAAATGACACCTATAGGATGTTAAGAAGTTAAACCACCAACGCAACGCTCAGAGAGAAAACGGGCTTAAAACCGAAGGGAAAATTTTCAGAGAAGAAAAGCTGCCGAAGCGGAAAGAAGTCATTTGCAGACATCCCATAATTTTTTAAGGGAAAGCAGAGAGTTGAGCAATCATAACTCTAATGTACTGAAACTTTAACAGTAAGCTTGGAAGCATAGCAAAAAGATGACCTTAGAAAGGCATGATTCATCTTCAGACTGTGCCAGGAAGATTCAAGTTTTCCAGTTTAAGAGCAAAAACGGCTGATATTTTCTAGGGGAAATGGAGAAACACAAGGAATTCCAGTGGAGAAGCATCACCACTGATCTAGCCCTATCAAATAAAGCAACAAAAAACCCCTTCAGATCAGCACAAAACCTCCTTGATGGCAACAAGATTTTTCTTCCTTTCTCTCCCACGACTGTCACAAGTTCTTTCGTATCAAAGTTGTACTAAAACGGTTTCACCTCCTCTGGAAAGAAAACGACACCTGAGAGGGGCTTGGTTAATAAATCTCTTGAGTTTCACAGAGATCAATGACCAGGATCTGGAATCTGCAGGCTTTTCTTTCACCCCAAAGTGATGTCATACAAAATGATGGAAGTCTTTCTCAACCAAGGTCTGCTAAGAGACTTCCAGTCAACAAACGTCCACCCCAGCCCCGGCAAGGCAAGAAATAGTACGATAGCGAGATATCAAGAGGATTAGAATTTGCTGGAGCCTGGAAAACCTGAACCCCCTTCACAGGAAAAATGAATTGTTTGAGGTACGAACACGCTACGTTCCCAACAAGCCTACGTTGTTCTGCCAGGCTCTGGAGAACACGCGCCCAAGAGGGATCCATTCAACAGAGACTCGGGCGCCACGTAGATGATCCAAGCGTGTCCCTGCTCTGTTTCCTCTGCAACAGGGAACCCATGAGGAGGACTAAACCCAATCCAAGTCATTACACCCCACCAAGAAACCACCTACCAATGGTGGTGCTAAAGAGTTTCTGCTGCGTTCCGAGTTCAGGCCACGAACGCAACGAGAAGCGCCCTTTCCAAAGAGCCGGTGTTCCATCTGGATTACGGAGAAAATACCATTGCCTGAGTTTTTCCCTTACCAATGCCACTGGAAAGGAAATGTTAAATGAGTTCTTTTTTTTTTTTCACTTACATCTGCAACATGAAAGATACACTGGAGTTATATTCAAATAATTTTTGTTTCAGTAAGTACCTGCCTACTTTTTTTTTTTTTTTCTGTAGACAGATTTTATATTTCTAGGTGTCTAGATGGAGATTTTACCCACCTCTCTCTCTCTATAAAAGGCACAACACAGACACACATATATCTCATATTAAAAAAAAAAAACAACAGAAAAGACATCTTTAAATCCTCTATGAATATTGAGCCTGCAGCTACAATGAAACTCTTCCGTTAAGAGGGGTGAAACAGTCTCCAGATGAAAGTAGATTTTGAAAAATTTTTAGAGCCCAGGGGTTCATTTTTAATGAGCCGTTACTTTAAGTACTGCATAAAAAATACAAGAAATTGATAGTCCATTTAGCCTGCACTATACCTAATGCAAAAGTCATTAAGAGGCATTATTCTTAATGTTTATGATATGATCAGTAAGTGTACAAGTCTTTTATTATTTTTATCTTTTTTTTTTTTAAAGTCGAGCACGTCCATATCTCTTGTGATACTGGTTTTAAACACCTCTGCTGAATACCCCAGTAATATATCGGGTACTGACCACTGCAGCTCATAGTAACCCTTCCATCCAAGCAAAAAGACACCAAGAGAAACTGGAAAACATGGGAAATATCAGCATTTGTTACACTCTACTTACGTAGGACAGCATGGCTTTCATCTCTTCATCGCTTCTCACGGTGATGCGATCACCGTCCTCGTCTTCATCTAACAAAGAAATGCATTGTGTTCGATGACAATGGAAGAAAAGTATTTGCAATTTTAACAACAAGGTTTTTAATTGTGTTTTTACAAGCAAATAAAAATACAAAAAGTATGTACAAGTGGATAGAAAGTAAAGTTTGAACGTGCTTTGATTCTCCCAAACGGAGCTAAGTTTGGGCAGTACCTTTGACCTGAATTAAACTCAATTCACAAAGCTGTTTTCCAATCACTAAAACGTTCTGGTCTTCATAGAATCACAGAATTGTCAGGGTTGGAAGGGACCTTGAAGATCATCGAGTTCCAACCCCCCTGCCATGGGCAGGGACACCTCCCACTGGAGCAGGTTGCCCAGAGCCTCATCCAGCCTGGCCTTCGACACTTCCAGGGAAGAGGCTCCACAGCTTCTCTGGGCAACCCCTTCCAGGGTCTCACCACCCTCACGGGGAAGAACTTCTTCCTAATGTCCAATCTAAATCTCCCCTCCTCTAGTTTGGATCCATTCCCCCTTGTCCTGTCACCATCCAACATCCTAAACAGTCCCTCCCCAGCTTTCTTGTAGGCCCCCTTCTGACACTGGAAGGCCACCAGAAGGTCTCCTGGGAGCCTTCTCTTCTCCAGACTGAACGACCCCAATTCTCTCAGCCTGTCAACTCCACCTCAACTCCCCTGCCCTGCGTCAAGCTCCTCCTACCCTCTGCCCCATCCCCGTTAGAAGCGCACGGGCATCTCCCCTGCTTCATGACACCGCGGCATTGACTTAAACCCAGCAACTTACGGGTGGACGCAAATCTGCAGTGTTCATAGAGAGAGACTTAGATGAAGACAGAAGCTTGTGAACCAGCAAAACCAGGCCCTGTCTTTGTTCACAGGTGAAGGGGTGGCAGGAGCAGCATTACCAGGGATCTTGGTTTTGTGGTGATGGCTCCAGCACAGCCACTGACACAGGGACAAGGCACTGCCAGCGTGGGGAGAGAGGCTGCTGGTGAAACTCAACCGGAGGAATGGGAGCGAGATTCTGAGAGGCTCCAGCAGAGCCAGGCATTCCGAAAGAACTATTACTATGAAGATCTGAAGGAGGAATAGACTTTCCCAAGACATATGGTGGGATTCAGCAGGTGCTGATTTACCAGGGGGCTCAATCCCCCCTCCATCAGCACCAGCTGGTGCCACAACACGCTCCAGCATCACAAGCGGCACCTCGGAGACACCTCGTGTGGTTCTGACAGGAGTGGAATCCACCCCCTTCTGCCCCATGAAAACCCGGCACGCTTTCAGTGATGGAAGAGCTGCACCCATCACCACTGGAGGGAACAGAACCCTCCTCTCCAAACCAGCTACAAAATGTTTATTCCTTCTTCCTGCTCTGGATTTGGGGGAGAAGGGAGGGCTTAATGACCTGTCTCCATTTTTTGCCTGCTGACATTTAAATATCTTCCTTAGATAACTCGTTAAAAAAAAAACCACCAAAATCAGAGCTCACTGGTGTGCAGCCCAGCCTACATTGTATGCTTCCCTTTGGAAAGGGAGCTCTTTGAAAAAACAACAGAACTTCCACTTGATACCAAAGAATGGCTGACAAAGTCACATGTCTTTTTTGGGCAGAAAACATCCATCATGGGGAACCTCAACCACATGGGCCCATTTGAGTTGGGTTATTTAAAAGGCCTGAGACACCCACGTCTTCCTGAAACTTGATGTGCGTCAGGACATGTCCACACACACTTTTTGGCTGCTGAGGGCGGTGAGAGCCTGGCCCAGGTTGCCCCGAGAGGTGGTGGCTGCCCCATCCCTGGCCCCATTGCAGGGGAGGTTGGATGGGGCTCTGAGCAACCTGCTCCAGTTGCAGATGGCCCTGCTCCCTGCAGCGGGGTTGGACCAGATGACCCTGAAAGGTCCCTTCCCACCCAAACCAGTCTATGGTTCTATGATTCCATTACATTAAAATTACCCTCAAGAGAAGGAGCTCGTTGACTTTGCCTCTGAAAACCTAGCAGGTAGTTCTGAGGATACAATGAAAAGAGCAAAACAACGCAGAAGAGAGAGCAGAACGAGAGGAGAGAAATAATAATTAAGAAAAAGTAACATAAAAACCTTAGAATTACACCTGCAAACTGTACTGAAGGAGAGTTATGGGACACTGGAAACACGGAGGCTGGAAGAGGAACTGGAGCAGCACAGCGACATCCTTCAAGAACCTCCTCTCGTGGAAATTTAACTGGTGAACTGCCAGGTGGCTAAAGCTCCGCGCGAGGGTTACCGGCCCGCAGCGAGTCACGGATGAGGAGAAGATTAAGAGTTAGCGAGGGGAAAGCCAACGCTTCCTTGCCTGGAAACGTTTTGGGCAGAAAGGAGGAGGAGTTGTAAAACTGCTCCCTGGCCCAAACCCAAGTCTCAGTCGCAGTGTGTTGCGGAGTAAGGAAAGCTGGAGAAGCAACTGCTGGAAGACTGAATGCAACCAAGGCCATCAGTGAGGAGGGAGCCGGGTAAAATGCAGAAGAGGGGAAACATATGACGGAGAGAGATGAGGAAATGGCGAGAAAAGCTGTTTAAAGAAGCCTGGTTTGAGGGAACAGACTGAGCTGGGACCACCAAAAACCAACGAACCAACAAGCTGGGGAACTCTTAGAGACCGCTTGCGAAGTGTTTGTTTTATAAATAAATCAATCACACCTTATTCCTTGCAAATGATTAAGAAATTAACTCTGAAGTTCTCAAAACTGCAAAATGATGCAAAGAGACTAAATTCACAATGTTGATGAAACGGCAGAAAACGCTACCTGGCGTTAAATGAGCCAATTCTACAATAGCCAGAAAATGCTTGTCAAGAGCAAACCCAGAAGAAAACGCTTCTCATACTGGTGCAGAGATCCTTCGCCCCCCTACCATGAGACAGCCCAAACACGAGCTAGATAACACCACGCGGGTTTAGAAAGATTTCCAGGCTTCTCTCCTTGCCTAGAGCACAGCAATATGATTTTCCACCACATTAGGGAAGCAAAAGTAGAACCACAAAAAAATAAAACATCCCACACTCCTACGTACTGGCTGGATTTTGCTAATGTCACTTAAAATGGAGGAAGAAACCCTCACAAGATACCAACTAAGAGCGTGGCAGATGGTAAACAAATATTCCGAAGCAATCTTCCCGAAATCTGCAGCGCGTCACAAACACACAAAACGGCAGAGTTTGGGGAAGAGGATCATAACGGGCCATATGTTGTTCCTGGTTTTATTTGGAGCGATGGGTAAATCATTTAAAGGTCCAACAGGAGGAGAAGTGCAGCCCCAGGTAGGAGCTGCAGCGGATGGGAGGCTGTAGATGACAATAACTGAACCCAGAGCCGAGGAGCCTGCGCTGGATGGCAATTATCTGGCTCTGAAGCAGGTGAGGAGGGAGCTTCAGCCGGGAAAATCGAGCCATTTGATAGGGAAAAAATAACCACAAAAATCCGGCCTCGATCTACGTAACATATTTTAGATGCCAGTTAAATGGCAGGGGAAATGGGTCTGTGCAGATGTAAATGACAGAGAAGAGACACGAGCCGAGAGCACAGAAGCAGATGTGAAAAGACACGACGAAAATCGGTATTTCTGGGCAAATTCTGCACGTGATACCATCGGTATGGGCACTGCCCTGATGGCTGTGGCCGCTGCTGCTGCATGAAGCTCCAACGAAGCTCGTGTGTCACGTGGGAGGTATGGAGAAAAAAAAAATATTAACGAATCCTTAAAAAAAAATAAAAATAAACGGCATGGTCTGGAGCTTGGCTTTGCTCAGGTCTCTTTTCAAAACAAGACTTTCTAAAGCAGGACAGAGGAAACATTGAGGCTGTGGAGAAATAACACCTCGAACCTCCATTCTTAGGTTTCTGGTGTTTTAGGAGGGGAAAACACAAAGGTATGAAAAGAAAGATAAAAAGCACTAAATAGTACTTGAAGGGCTATAAAACGTTTTTTCCTTTGACTGTCTACACATGGAATTATCCATAAAGCTCTCACAAAAGGAGAAATGCTAATAAGATTGGGAAGTTCAGTCTTTTTGTATCTGCTCTCTCACTTTCAGCACCACTGTCTTACTCAGAACACTTCTAATCCCCTCCAGCCCCTTCCTGCTATTTCATCTCTCTCAAAGGAAAACACAGAGTTACACAGAGAAAAAAAAAATATAATAAACAGTAAAAGGCAACAGCAGGAGCCCTCTCTACACAGAGGAAAACTCCAGCTCAGTATTTTATCCCCTAAGACACAGATGTGTTGACTTCCATTGCAGCTTCTTGCTCTCCAGAAGCGACAATGCCAAAAATAAAAATAAACAGGGTTGGAAGAACAGAGCAAAGTAGATATTAGCAGATATAGGTCAAAATCTGCAATAATATTCACCAGGAGCTTTCCTAACTCAGCAAAAGCACCTTCATGAGGTGCAAGTGTCATTAGGGACAACCCCAACCTACAGCTTGCTCAGATCCTACACAAAAAGTGATTTTTTTGGTCTCAACCAAACCCACAGGGCCCTTTAGAAGTTATTGCTACTGGTCAAGTCCCACCAGCTGCTACTTTGCTGCACCTCTCGTCCCTCCTCCAAAACAGGGAGCTAAACCCTCAACAGTCCTTCCAGAAAAAAAAAAAAAAAAGAGAGAGAAAAAAAAAAAAAAAAGAGAGAAAAAAAAAAAAAAAAAGAGAGAGAGAAAAGAAAAAAAAAAGAAAACACAATAGATGTTTGTTCCAGTGAAAAAACCAAACGTTAATTCCAAATGCTACAAGATTTGGTACAAAATCTGTACTTTGTACCATATTTCTGTCAAAGCTGCTGCTCTCTTTGGTTCCTTCCAACGGAGGATTAAAATTTGAAACTTAGATCTACAGGTAGTTTATTCTTTTCATTTAATTCCAGCAAAATAATTGCGCTGAGGAGTAAGAGCACGGTAAGGTCATGCTGGTAATTAAAGCTATATTGTAGAAATATGCTCATTCAAGTTGTGATTAAATAATAAAATACAGCTCTGCTCAGTATTGTCATTAAACTTGCATTAAGGCATCAATATTTAACTGTAACACATAACGAAGGTAAAGAGGACGCATTTGAGAGATGGCAGCCCTACAACGTCACGAAGGAGGCGGCTGGAGACAGTCAGACTTACACTCGAACGCGGTCGTCGTCGCGTCCGGCAAAACTTGACCGATGACGTCCTAAAACGTAAAGAAGAATTAGTTCTATATCAAATGCGAAATGCCCAAGAGAAATTGGAGTAAATCATCTTAATCGCTCCCCAGGTTGAAGACTTAAAGACCTGCTACCTCGCCACCGCCCCAAAATTCCAGGTTTTTGTGGCGCACGATGGAGATCGGTACAAATCACGGTGCTCTTCTCCTTCCTCTCCACTTTTCCTGCAGGAAAACGCTGCTTCTCTTCAAATAACTCCATCAGAATTGCAAACAAGCCCCTGTTGTCTGTTCTTACAGCTTAAAGAATCGATTTTGTCCGTAGGTTACAGCAAAATGTACATCTAAGATCAGTCATAAACCCAGAGGTTTATGAATGGTTTTTTATTTAAGCAAGCACATTTTCTCTCTCCGTCCTTCTGCCTACGCTGCCCTGATTCCTCATCTCCACCTCCCAACAACCGCCCTGGTTCTCCTTCCCACCACAAATACCTCGTAACGCGGCTCCGTCCCCTGCCCTGCCCTCAGCTCCCCAACAACCGAGTAACGAACGGCTCCGGATGGGCTTCCAGCTGCCCTCCGGAATGAAACCAGTAGCTGTAAGACTGAAGGGATTTCTGTGGCAACTGCCCCAGAAAGTGGCAGGATCCAGCAGTGACACTGAGCTGCCTGCTGCTGCCCAGCAAAGCCGTGCAGTGGCTCAAGATGTTCTGCACACGCCGGTGGAAAGTTTAGAGGGGTCTTTGTCAGACTTGATTGGAATTTAAACTTCTGCAAAACTTCAGTGGATTCAGGAAAGTTGGCTGCCCCGGAGGAAATATGGTTAAAACAACCAAACAAGTGGAAGTTTAGCCTGGAGAAGAGGAGGCTCAGGGGAGACCTGCTGGCTCTCCACAACTCCCTGACATTCAGGAGGCTGGAGCCAGGACGGGTCTGGCTCTGCTCCCAAGGAACAAGGGACAGGACAAGAGGAAGCTGCTTCAAGTTTCCCCAGGGGAGGTTGAGGTTGGACAAGAGGAACAATTTCTTGCCCTTTGGGGCTGTCCAGGCCTGTCCCAGGCTGCCCAGAGCAGGGCTGGAGTCCCCCTGATCCCTGGAGGGGTTTCCAAGGCGTGGAGATGTGGTGCTGAGGGACAGGGCTCAGTGGTGCCCTGGCAGAGATGGGGCAAAGCTGGGATTCCATGATCTGAAAGATCTCTCCCAACTGAAACAATTCCATGATTCTCAGCACTAACCTAGAAGGCCCTGTGATGATGTCGTGCAAACCCTGTCTTAGGGGATTCCCAACCCACAAGCCCACCGGAAAATACACCAAACACCTCCAAGTGTCACCCATCTCTGATCCAAGCCAGTACTTCTTTACCACCACAAACCTTTCCCGTACAACTAAACCTAGACAAGGAGAGCTTTTTTTTTTGGTGTTTTTTTTGTGGTGTTTTTTTTTTAGCTTTTACATACAGCATTTATTCAAAATTGAGTGAAAAATAGCTGCTCAGCCCCACATCATCCTGGCTTCCCAGCTGCCGGTGCATGTGCTGTCGTCAGCCTTTGCGAGGCTGCAATAAGTCACGTCAGGGCACAGCACCAATGCACAGCATGGCTTCGGGTTTGGGTTTTTTTCCCTCCTGCTGCCTGATCTCTCACGTCAGACAACCTACCTCGTCACTGACAGCGGCACGAAGCCATTAGAAATTCGTGAACGACAATATTTATTGCAGTAGCCACACCGCCAGCACCCCCTGCACCAAAGCTTTAGCGACCGCTGTCCTGTCACTTGGCTTTTCTGTTTTTACCACCTAGGCCAAAAATCAGGAACTTAAACATTCCCTGCACTATTTAAGAAACATCATTAATACAAAGAGATGCAGCAAAAGCAGCCTAAAGAATTCCACGGAGCATATAATATTTGAAAAATTTTTCTCATTTTTTTTTTTCTTTTTTCTTTTTCTTTTCATTTTAGATGCTAAAATAAATCAATAGCACGTAATTTAAACCATTAATTGCATACAAAAGATGTGCAATACAGCTTACCTAATTATGAAGATTGCAAATTGTGGAGCCAAAAAAAAAAAAAGAAAAAGAAAAATACCCCAAACATTGCACGTTAACAGGAATTCTTCTACTTAGATACTTCTACAGCATTCGACAGCTCGGTCAGTCCTCTGTCAAAAACCAGCCAAGCTGGCCCCTCTGCTCCCAACAAGAAATTAAAATTGTGCTTAAAGAGAAGACTGTTAACTAATTATTGCTAAATCCACTTAGTGAAACACGGAAAATTCCTCCGCAAACACACTTTAATTGTGTTAAGATTTAAGCCACTTGTCCAATGTCCTTAGGTGGGCACACAGATGCTGCCAGGAAACGGATTTTAAAATCGGTACCAGAAAAAGATCTCCGTTCTGGGGTATTCCAAAGCTGTATTGAAGAGGCACGGAGACAGGAGACCGTTTGGACAGCCCTAAATGTCTGCCCTGAAAGCTCCAAGACTCCCAAAGCGGCGACAGCGCCGAATCAGCGCCGATAAATTCGTACACCACCCTCTCCCCACCTTCAGATTTATTTTTATTATATATTGAGATTTCTTTGAAAGGAGTAATAACCAAGGGGGTGAATTTAAGAACGCTGCACCGTAACTCTGTCTCGCACTAACTAACTAAATTTTTAAAGAAAATGCAACCCACAGCCACGAAAACCTTTCAAAAGTTCTATTAAATCAAAAAGTAGCCTTGCAGGAGCGGGAAGGAGGGAGATGACACCATTGCTCCGTTGTTACCCCAGAATTTTCATCAGCTTTCCACGCTCAAACCCTCAGCAGACCTCTCCGTGACCCAAGCTTAAAGGATTACTCTGAATTTCAGCCGATTACACCCGATGATTTTCTACTATCACAACAGAGATCACAAACAATAAAATACTACAAGTTGGAGGCACCGTAGCGGGCTCACTCAAAGGACAGCTTCTATTTTATCTTACAAAACTGAAAAGCCTCTAACAAGGAGGTGAAAAAATGAGGGAAAAGCAGCTGGAACAAGACCACCACCAAACCTGCTTTCTAGAAGAGCTGTGGAAAGCTTATCTGCCAGGTGAGAAAGGGGAAAATGCGAAAGCAGAGCCTTAAACCACGGTATAAATATTGAAACCACTCCCATTTCAGTCAAAACTTGGGTTTATCTCAGCGCGACATCGTGAAGTTATCCTGAATTAACACCAAGTGCTTAAATACTTGGGTGACAGTCAAAGCAAACGAATCTAGACAGCCTGCGGGAAAAAAACCCACCCCAAAAATAAGCTTATTGTAATTCAGTTAGGGGTGCCTTTCAGATAAATCTGTTTACTGGCAACTTGGAGGTCTGCAAAGCTGATACACACAGGCCACTTTTAAAGTGACATCATGAAGAACAGCTCTTCGCACCCACTTTAGGAAAGTAATCAAGAAAATGCCTGACCTCAAGCCCGCGAGCAGGGCCCCTTCCCTGGGTCAAGCACCATCCCGCTGCGTCAAGGCCAAGCACCAACTCCAAGGTAACACACCTTCTGCTTGGAGTATCTGCTACGCAGCTCAGTGCCCGGAAAGGCTGCTCCAAGAGATGGAATTAGAGCCGATGACAGTTAAGAAACGTGTATTTAGTGCTGCACTGAGCGCCGGGTTCCCGATTCCAACAGGTACAGCTATGGACAGGGTGGTTGGCGACCCTACTACAGCTTCTTTGAGAAAGGAAGAGGGGTCTTTCCCCATACAGAGCAGACCATGGGACCCACCTCAGAAGGAAGAGCAGCCTTACTACAGACTAATCCCAGGTTCCACCAAGCCCCCAGTTCCCACTGATGCTGAAGATCTGGAGGGAGGCCCCTGGGTTTTGGAACCGGCTAGTGAACCTGCTTCAGCAGTTCCAGGCGAGGTGGCCCTTCCCATCAAACCGCGTGGGCTGCGGGTACACGCAGCAGGCTCGAGCCCTCCGTGCTCCGGACAGAGCCAGAGCGGTGCTAAAGGAGGCAAACAACGGGGATTATTTGGAGCTTGATTGTGCTCGGGCCAGCAGGAGCCGGGAAAAAAAATGGGATTCTTTGCATTCCCATGTCTTCAGTTCAGAGGGACTTGGACAATAAGGACGAGGCTGGGGTCTGACTGGGATTATTGCTACTCCGCAAAGGATTTAGCAGGGAATGTCTTGGTTCTCCACATTAATTGTTCCTCTAACACATAAGCCCTGGGTAATCGCCTACTGGCTGAGTGGAAGTTACAGCGAAGGCAGAAGGATAACAGAAGACGGGGTCAGCCCCACTCCTGCCCTCCCCACCACACTCAGGCGTGCTCTCCAGACACACGTGGGGCCAGATCTACCACGCTTTAGTATATGGAGCCTTAACTCACTGCATTTCTGTAGGTATCAGATAAATTATGTGCACGTGGATACCGTGATGGCACCTCCCGACACACAGTCAAATCACAGAATGGTTTTGGTTGGAAGAGACCTTGAAGATCATCAGGTTCAACTGTTAACTCCCAGGGCACCCCTGAGCCCTGTCCCTCAGCACCACAGCTCCACGCCTTGGAAACCCCTCCAGGGATCAGGGGGACTCCAGCCCTGCCCTGGGCAGCCTGGCACAGGCCTGGACAACCCCAAAGGGCAAGAAATTGTTCCTCTTGTCCAACCTAAACCCCCCCTGGGGTAACCTGAGGCTAGTTCCTCTTGTCCTATTTGCTACATGGGAGACCAGAGCAGTAGCTTGGCCACCCACCTGGTGCAGTTCTCCACAGTGCTAAATGAAACACTCATGTAGGGGTTTGCTCCCCACTTCAGCAGCTGTTCTTGGCCTTGGAGTAGGGACAGTTTGTGTGAGTAAACTCGAGGCTTGCTGACCACAGGAACTGCCCATCTAGCAGCAGGCAAAATGCTCTGCACGACCTGTTACATCACAGTCCCTTTGCCTTTGATTCGTCCTACCTATTCTGTGACAAAGCCCCTACAGAACTGCCTCCCTAAACATATGAGCAGTGAAAAACAGAGTCCCAAGATGTGCCAAGCTGAAGGTGTGCCTGACGTGCCCTCTTCTCTTACCCTTTCACACCTCAGAGTAGCCACAGCTCTGAGGAAGCATTACTTTCACGCGACTGGAGCTCATCGCAAGGGCGGATGAGTCTGGGTGCTCCTCATGATCCCATGTTGCCCACCGACCACAACGACTCTTAAAAGCAGCGGCCAAGGGCTCTATCAGGCTCTCAGCATGCTGGAGGCCATTCCTCCAACTCCTCACAGCAGTGCATCTCACTAGAGCCAAGTACAGGACTTTGCTCTCATCACTCAGCGCAGGCAAAGCCTCTAGGAGCTACTTCAACAGCTCTACCATCTGAAATCTGCCTCCAAAAGGCACATATTCTCCCAGTGTTTTATCACAACTGAACACACAGGTTTGTTTTAACTTCGGGTCAAAAAGTCACTCACCAGCCCCAGCTGCAACCTGATGGAGCAACTACAGGAGCTACACCAAAACCTACAGGTGCAGAGCCTCACAGCTGAGCTACGGTCCCACCACTGAGTTATAGCTCTGCTGCCTGAAGCCCTCTGCAGATGCAGGTCCCCACACCTGACTGCTGCCCCAAGCAAAGACTCCTGGAGGGCCAGCACCTCTATGGGGCCACAGGCCCAGAACAAACCATGGACTCCAGGTCCCACCCCACACACAGTTTAAGCTCCAACAGTACTTTTTTCAAACTACTTGTTGAACAGACTACGCAGCTCAAATTTAAGGTGCACATACCCCCAGCTCCTTCCCCTGTAGGGTTGTCCAGGCCTGTGCCAGGCTGCCCAGGGCAGGCCTGGAGTCCCCCTGATCCCTGGAGGGGTTTCCAAGGCGTGGAGCTGTGGTGCTGAGGGACAGGGCTCAGAGGTGCCCTGGCAGGGATGGGGCAACGCTGGGACTTGACATCTTGAAAGCTTCTTCCAACCAAAGCGATTCCCTGATGCCCTTCTAAAAGGGAGACCAGCCGTAGCCCGAGTGCAGACCACACAGGCACCCTGCCCGAGCCAGGGAGACGCTAATTTCCAAAAGACAACTTTCTAAAGCACCCTAAAACAGCACCCTGTGATCACCTCATCACCCCGAGGCGGCCCGCCCGGCGCTGCTGCACGTTCAGCCTCTTGGAAGGACCAACCCTTCAGAGGGCTTAAGACCATCTTTTCTGCAGCTGGGCTCCTCCCGACCAAAAAGCCAAACCCAAAACTAACCACCTTTCGCCTCCTGGGGGAGGATTTTTGTCACCGCTTTCCCCACTCGAGCCGAGTGACCGGAGCCGCGGACCCCGCGCCGGGTTCCCGGCCGGACACCCCCTCTCCCCGCGGACCGCGGGAGGTGCGGGGGTCCCGGGAGAGCCTCCCTTCCCTCTCTGGAACTCACCAGCACGTCCCTGAAGAGCAGCTGAGGCGCCGAGTGAACGGTCCAGTCGACGGCCCCGCCGTCGGGGATCTTGATGCGGATGACCAGCGCCTGGTTCTCCATGGCGCGGGAAGGGCCGCAGAGCAGCCAGAGCATCCCCGCCTCGGCGGGCTCACATGCTGCGGAGGCTGCCGAGCCAGCCGAACCGAACCGAGCCCGGTCAGGCCGAGCCTGCGCCGACCCGCCCGCAGGAAGGAACCGCTGCCCCGGAACCAAATGGGAAAGGCCAGCAGGAGGAGGAGGAAGGGGAGGAGGGAGCGGAGGCGGCGCCATGTTGCGGGCGGGGGGGGCGGTGAGGGCGGCCAGCCTTGGGGAGCCGGCGGGAACGGGCAGAGGCAGCGGCTTTTTAATTGTTATCCTTCATGATGCTTTCTGCTTTCAACAGCGAACCACTGTTGAGACAGCACATCAAACAGAGTCCGGCTGGGACTCCTGCGTTAGTTAAAAAGCGAGGGAAGTCTTCCAGGTTTTCAATATTCAGAGGGACGAACTGAGGTCTCCTCCAGTGACAGGTTCTCCTGAAGGACTCACGGGGCTTCTGGCTTCAGGTTGTTCCATCTAAGGCACAAAACCACGTCTACTAACAGAAACCTGTGCCTGCGGCCAACGCCGAGTCTGGACCCTGGGTGGGAGGTCTCCTCCCTGACCCTTCCAGTGGGACTACAACACAAACCAGTAACCTGGGGCACTGGGAAGGTGACCACGCCGTGCTCAGCTCCGTACTGTAAGATCCCAATAGCTGTATTAATGTGTTTTAAGGAGCGATGCCAATGGCTGTCACATGTTTTGCTCTCTCCGAATGACAGAGTACTCAGCTAAGTATCTCCTACCTTGACATCTGGGTAAAATTCTTTCATGGAGTTTTTCCCTGTCTGTTCAGTGATACGGCTGAAAAAGAGCATTTCAAAATATAGCCCGTCTTTATGCATTAGCTCTGATAAAAAAAAAAATAAAACCCCCGCAAACAACTGACCTCCAGCAGTCTCAGCAGCAGAGAAAAATAGTTACGTTTGAACGTGACAACTGTGTAACCTCCATACCATGGTCAGAAGCCATGATAAGAGATGTTCTGCTTTTAAAAACGCCATCTTTTTGCCCGACAGAGCTTGGAGAGAAGGCTCTACGCTCTGTACAGCTTTGCAGCACAAATCTTTCCAGTTCCTTTTAGTGGGAGAAGAGCATTAATCTCAATTGTAGGCTATTGATCTGTACATTTTATCACCATCTCTCACATTATCATACATGACAAACTGGGCTATTTGAGTTATATTATCAATTTAGAGGAGGGAAAAATGGGAAGGTGTACTTGATTTAATTCCTGAAACATCTTCCAGTTTCCTCATACTAGAATTCTACTTTGTTTGAGCTTTAGGAAAAAAAAAAAAAAGAAAAAGATCTTTCAATGGCCATTAACAGAGATAAAATTCTCTCTCTGTTCAATAACTTTATAATTTAGTTCCTACACTAGAAATTAATAGAGCCCCAGCTCCTAAGTATCTGTGGGACTGGTGCTGCCCACACAGACGTCTTTCTGCTGAAATGAACCTTTTACCCACAGTCCCTGTGTACCTCTCACTCAGCTTCATTTCAATCAGATCCATTTTCTATTACATTTTAAAGAACAGGACACAAAATCATAGAATTTCTATAGAACTGCAATTTTTCTAAAATGTCTTTTTCATTTACAAGACTATGGGGAAAACCAACTCAATTTGCCAAATTTGCATAGATATTATGTAGATTTTCCAGGGCTAATCATAACCTTAACCCCCCCATTCTGATTTGGGTGGATGCAGCTGTAATCAAACTTAAAGAGTTTTTATATCTTAAGTGGTATTGTGCATCAAGGACATGTTTCTTGATACAGGTTTGGTTTTGCTACATATTTCTCTAAAACTCATATTTCATAAGAAGTGGTCATTCTAACAATACCAACACTTGAAACAAATAGTTGATATTTATTTTATTATCCTAAAGAATTTTGGCTATGAGAACAGAAGCTCAACAAAATCTAATTTTGTAATTTTCCTCGACGTTGGAGGAAAATCTGTGTAGCAAGGACACAGGTATCTTTGAATACTTAAAATAAAGTTCAGGATTTGGCTGCCCCAGGCATCTCCTTTTAGAAAGTTGCTGACACAAGAAGTTCAAGAATGCCAGAAAACCACAGAAAATAATTAAGCCCTCTGATTTTCTCCACTAAATCCCGATGCCACGCTGTCAGCAAGAAACACGCGTGGATTTCCCATTTCTAATTACGCCGCCGAAGTTGCCGTCTACCCACAATGAAATCACATTCAAAATCCGCAAAGGAGCAATAGATCGGTGCTTTAATTACAGGAGGATCACGAAGCCTGGGACTTCTACAAATTCTGGTTTTATTTGTAGGGGGGAAAAATATCCTCTGCCAGTGCCAGAGGCTTCCAGGCTGGTTTTGTGCTACCAGCGCAACCACCACCGTCTCACTGCAGTCTGCTGCTGCTCTCTGCTGCTTCCCGCTGCGCTCCGAGGGGACGGAGGAGAGCTGGAGAGGGCCACGGAAAGAAAAGAAATGTTTGTTTTCAAGGCAAAGCGGAACGCTGATGCAGAAAAAAATACTAAAATGATGAGGTTTGCCACGCTGGGGAATCTCACAGGAGCATCGGTGAGCGCTATGGAAAAAAATGCCTTCCCTCACTGATTGCCTGGAACGGGGTTAGCCTGGTAATTTGCACTTTCCTCAACAAGTAAGGGAATAAGTTATTACTTGTTTCCCCTCTCTAATTCCCACTGCAAAGGAAGTTATCTAACACAAGTCATTTCCTGTCTTTTCACTGTCACATACTGAAGTTTTGAGGCCCTCTACCATAAAAAGAAGAGGGAGGCAAGAAAGAGAGGACTCCCCTGGCCCTGTTTCTCGACTATCCCTCTTCCAGGACCTGTATTTAGGAGTTTTGCCTTGCCGTTGGTGGAGGGATGCATGAAATCCATCTCAGGATGATGATGCAGGTGAAAAATGCAGCGCTTAGAACTCAAACCAGTCCTTCTTACACAGCATTTCTTCACACCCATTGTAAATATTCCCTGGAAATGAGAGCAGGTAAATTATACCAGCGGCACTAGGTCGCTTCAGCAGTTGAAGTGTGTCAGGACCCAAAACTAATCTTCTCCAGTCCTGTGCTGGATAGAAGGACAGGAGGCACAGGAAGGAAGGTGAGGATGGAGTCAGCAAGTCCTACGTTTTCCTTACAGATCCTGTTGAGCATCTCTGGGAAATTTTAGCCTCACTACGACTGGAATCTGCCCAGCTCCGACACCGGAATAGCAGCGTTTACCACGTAACGGGCTAAATCGTGTGCTCAATTAGTGTGCTCAGCGTTAACTATTACAAATGGTTTGGATTCCTGCCTGACCAGGACTATAGGACGTGCCATTCAGATAGAGGGTATCAAATGGGCTCGGAGCAATCGCAATCTAAACACCACTCCTTGGTTCCCTACATTTAATTGATCATCTCTGCTTCCTCCCTGCGCTAGTTTCTACAACGGTGTTATAAATAACAAAGCACAAGGTCTTCATTTTGTAAAAAAAAAAAAATGGTACCTGATCGTTGCTTGAGGAGTATATATTTCATCTGGTTTTTTAGAAGAGATTAATACATAACTTTCTATGCTGATAAAATAATTTATCGTGGGGAAATTCACTTTTTTTTTCCCCCTGTTCCCACATCTTCAGACTGCCTGTGAGCACAGCAAACTGAATTCCCTTAAGCTTGGGAAAAAAAAGTAGGTCAGCAGCGTCCAGGCTTTCTAAACATACTCTTCTCTAAACCACATCTCTTAGGAAAGAATCACCCAAGTGAACCAGCTTCATCACTAGATGAAGATCCCTTCAAAACTGCAGTAAAACTTGCAGAAAATCAACCACCTTTCTCCCACTGCCCCGGCCAGTCGCTTTGCACCAGCTTATGGACCATGAGGACCGTTTGTGAAACAAAATACCAGGAAATAAACTGATCTTTCAATTCAACAGCAGCAGAATCTGGCCTCAAACAGATCTTTCAGAACTCTTTCTCATAGTAAACTCCTCTTGAACTGACAAAAAAAACCCCAAACCCCAACCAACAGTAAACTTGATTCAGGCTGAATTATTAAGTGTTTAGATCTCACTTTAAATCATGAATGTAATTTGAAATAGAGTGGATTACAAGCACGTTTTATGTATATTTTAAAGGCTGGATATGATAGGTGATTACTGAAAAAATTGTAACGTAAACTCTGCCAGTTGGATTGAGCAAAAATGGCTGTGTTTTCTTAATGATGTCACCGTACCCCATCAGACCAGCTTCAGGGGCCGCATAATTGTTTTTCTGTCAACCTATAAATCCTTTGAGTACCACCAAAATGACTGTGATTTTTCTTACGAAGTAATTCCTATATCACAAAGCACGTACATAAGCAGGCCCCTGAATCACTACCATGTAACCATCACATCTAACGGCCTTTCTTCTTCTAAGGATAAGAGGAGGTTTCACTTGGTAATATTTTATGATCTTGTTCAAAAATCTCCAGTGTTCTCTCCAAGTGGTGGAGTTTGAAATTTACATTTTAACCTTGAAAGTTTCCTGGATCGGACTTTTTGGCTGCGGGATTGTTTCTAACTGTGTTTCACAGTTTTAATTCTAGTAGGATTATTAGTATCACAGAAAGTAATAAATTGGTTTTGTAAGGAACTAGAACAGGGCTCATAAACGGTGCTTAAAGTGATGCAATTGCTATTAAAATCACTCCAAGCCACATGTTTTCTACCTTACCGAGCAGCAAGCAGAACACTGGCTAAATTATAACACAGAGAATTCCATCCTTTCAAACCATCCTGGCTTCCTCTGACTTTTTATTAAATGCTGCAGAGATATATATTTAAGGTTTGGGTTTTTTTAATGAGACAACTTCAATCGCTGCGAATGTGAAATGATCTGGATCATTTCTAAGTGGAACTCGGACAAAATCGCAATCTCTTCCTCTCGTGCTACGGGGACGTTATCACTTCTTAAAAACCTATTGCAGAACACGATGATGTATTAGCATAAATAATTATGGTTAAACTACACTCATCTACGAGTAGTAAATATTTCCTGATACATGAGCCCCCTTTATTGCAGCTGCAGTTACTCACTTTACTAATTCACAAAAGGTCAGGAATTGACATTGAGGGTCCCAATCATTAATGCAAATGTTGATGTTCTACCGCACACATGCTTTATTTAAAGGACTGAAATGCACAGCAACAACATCTGGTTCTTCTCTAGAAATCACAAAAAAAATATATCTTTTAAATAAACTCGGATCCTCCAAGGGACAATTTTTATTCTTTGTCCCCCTCGCTGTAATGCCGAAGCTGCTGCTTTTTCTTAGGTGTGTTTAAAGCGAACGATACAGCCCAAGAAAGCACAACATGATGTCCACTGCCATAAATATGGGTATTTTCGGGTAAAATCAACTCTGGGAATCATTAACTTACTTTTCTGTAGCGAACGTGATTAAGGAGTTACAGCAAAAGCCAATTTAAATTCAATGGTTGAAGTCAGTAATACATGAAGCAAAATCTCCCTTGTTTCAAGCAAAGCAGGTCTAAACCAGAGGCCTGAGGCCATCCAACTACTAAGAAATACCTACATTTCATTCAATAGTAAGGTGCATCGGGGAGATCTCTAATGAGAGTTTGCAAAGAGATTTAGGCATCGAGGATCTTTTTACTGCTATTAGATTCTTGAAGGGGACAATCTAGTCAACTCACACGTTGTTTTTCTTGCCTATAAAATTATTCCATTAAGTTGTTTCCTTAGAAATTCTGAACCATTAACACGTCTGAGCACTGGAAGAATAAACTCTGGGTTCTTCTCCTTTTCTAGAAAGCATTAGTAATGGAAGGAGCATCAATAGGTTTGAGAGCAGTTCCAGCTGAAGAGTACTAGGCTGAGGCAACCTCCTCAAACCTGACATTTTTTGCTCATTCTCAGCCCTGCTCTAGAGAAATCCGTCCTTCTCCACCTGAGCTACACTCCACCTGTTCCACTGAATCTGGTTTTGCTCAAGTCTCTGCTTTACTCAGAGCATCGGTCAGAAAATGAACATCTCTTGCACTCCACTGTCCTTTTCAGGACACGACTTCACAGGAACCTTGAGAAACCAAAATCTGTTCGTGCCTGGCAACTTCTGCGTGGAGTAAGCGCAAATACGCAAACCCAAAGATAAAGATGAAAGATTCTACCTAACGCTGCTACACGCTCAGAATTACAGGAGGTCGACCACAGAAAGCAAGCTGAGGATTGATCAAACTTCTGCTGAAATCAATGACAGGTCAGTTGGCTCCAGGTTTCTCAGAAGACTAGAGAAAAGCACACTGGGCACTGCTCCAGAGCAAGAGGAGATCAAGAAGAAGGGGACGCAGCAACTTACTTTTGAGACAACATGAGCATGCTAATCATGAACAACTGAGAATGTCGATCCTTCCTAGTACCTAAATCTAGTATTCATATACATTGGCAAAAGAACCAAGAACTTTACGTTGAATCTGCATCTGCCTGCAGGTCACCGAGTGGTACGTCTCTCAGTGAAAAAAGTACTACGATGTGTAAAAATATTTAAGTACAGCAGGCTGCCTAGAACATATTTGCATCATTTGCCACAAAACTTGGTTAAAACAACCAGAAACCCACCCATGTGTCATAATTTGGAGAAGACAGTAACAGCAACCGGTATTTCTTGGGGTACTATCATCACTAGCGCTGCGCAGCCTCTGGTGAAACATCTGTCAAACATACAAAAAGGTATAAAAGGGAAATATAGTAATTAAGACCCGGGTTTTATCGATCAGGGTGGCTTAAGTAATTTTTCACAGCAAACATAAGATTTAATAAGTATAAGTAGTTAAAGATCCTGACTTGGCCGCAGTCATTAGCATGTAATTGAACTGGGAAAAAAGATCAGTTAAACCTACGTTGATTACCACCTTATCTTTGAAAGGCAATTAAGGGCCTCAATCATTGCCAACAAGATTTGATTGTGCAGCCTTTATTGGACATTGATCTTTCAGCAAAGCGCAGTTACATTTTCCATTAATTTACAGTAAGACAGTTTAACTCGGATAGCCGAGCCCGCTGACCTAGGTGAGATGTAATGCTAAGCGCTCGTTTAGGTGGAGATGCCCCCAACAGTCATTACTGTTTAAAAAGCCTTCGACAAGAAGGAGCTACCTGATCCTCTGGGCTTAGACTAAGGTTTCATTTAGCTGAAGCAGTTGTTAAGTGAGGTGAAACAAAGCTCTTCTGCCTTTTTATGTCATCCCTCACTCATTTAAACATCACCCTTGAATACAGCGGAGAGATAATTAAGGCGAGACTTACAAGATAAACTACACTTTTGTTTCCAAAGGAAATGGTGCAGAGCAAATCTGTAAAAAGTTAGGAGGGTCGTTTTGTAGTTCAGTCATCTATAAAAAAAAAATAAATGTACCAACATCAGGGTATGTTGCACAACATACACGTAGCAGGATAGGTACAAAAAGCAAGCTGCTGATTAAAACAATGACAAAGACGCTACTCTGGCCTAAAGGAACGAACAAAGCCTTGCTGAACTGAGGAACTAACAAAGCCTCGCTCCCCGTGAGTTCTCCAACCTGAGGAACTAACAAAGCCTCGCTCCCCGTGAGTTCTCCGACCTGAGGAACTAACAAAGCCTCGCTCCCTGCAACTTTGTCTTTCACAGCAACAGGGTTATGAGACAACCTGAAAGGACCTTACAGAAGACAGCAGTTTGAAGTTCTAGACGTGCAAATAACGCCCCTCTGAGCAGTCAAACGGCTAGCTCAGGTTTAAAGCCCACTTTTTAATTCAAGCGTTCGGCCTCGTCCACAGCGCACGCTCATCCTCACTTGCCATCCCCGTGTTCCTCCGAGCGTTACAGAAAGATTTCAGACAAGATGCTGTGAATCCTCTTGGCTCTCAATATTCTTGCCTTCAACCCAAAACTTAAGATAAGGGATATACTAAGCAGCAGGTATTTAGAGGGAAAGAAAACCAAACGCGAAGGCCAGATGAAGCACTTTACCTTTGGTTGAAGACAAGCACGTAAGTTTATATTCATACTTGAGAATTATTTCTGTCACGATTTAATAACTCGAGCGTTATCCCTTATAAATAGTGGGCTTCCCCTCTTTGGTGCCGTAACAGGTCCCATACCAGCCCTGACGAAACGAATGAATGACGCCCTATTCGCCCCCCCCGCCCTCAGACATCTCCTAGTTCATCCTTTCGCGTGATCAACTTCGTGAGAGCAAGAGGTCTATTGATTTTCATGTAATACAAGAAAATATTACATTTGCTTAATTGTTACACAGTGAGATCATCGAACAAGAAATCAAGTCTCTATTTAATGCTGCAAGCAGCGCGGAATCGCGGCAATCAATAGGGTAGTTTGTCAAAGATGTTCTCCGAGGAGACTCGCCCATCGCCGTATGGACAAGGAGTCAGGTCGCCTGCCTTTATCGGAGAACAGGTAAGCAAAGTCAGCGCTCCCCGTTACCAGAAACGAAACCAGCCGCAGCCAGTGGAGGGGCAACTCCAATGAAGAGCTGTTATTTATAGTCTGGTAATTAAAAACCATTTTATCAGCCCGGCATCGAGACGAAACCTTTACAGCGAGGTATTGACGAGAGCCGTGGCGACAAAGGAGCGGTATTTGACTTTCAACTTAGGAGCTGCAGTTATTTAACTTCCTCCGATACGGCGAAAAAATCGGTGCGAGAAAAATGCCAACAGTCATTTTTATTATTAATGAGGCTTCTTAGCGCAGCCTCTGCCATCTTGGGAGGCCCATTTAACTCGTGTCGAGCGTATTCTCCAAAATTAAATAAAACGGGGCGAGCGCTGCTCTGATTAAAGTGTTATTTAGTGTCGCTTTTAGAAAACCCACATCTATTGCTTCATTAAGTGGGAAACAGTTCCATTAGCTGGAATTAAGTGAGGAAAAAGAAAAAAAAAAAGTATTTAAATGAAATTATACTGTAGTCATAGCTTGATAATCATTTATTTAGGAATAGCTATTAGCCTCCAAAACCAGTACCTACCCGTTTTACATTTATCTTCCTGCTTCTGAAAACTGGAATAATCAACTTCTGTCACCAGACGTGGGATTTGGAATAAAGAACCTTATTTGTTGGCACTAAAAGTAAGCGCCGGGAATATTTCCTGTACAGGTGTTTCTGTTCTTTGAGCTTACTATCCAATAATTCCATATTCCCACTATCCAAGTAAAAGCTTTTTCGTTGCCCAGGTTTCCAACTGAATTTCAGTCATTTCATAAATGCATGTGCCCGTTACAGCTGGAGAAACCAGTTATACTGCAGCAAAAAATGAGGGCAGGATTCTTCTTGTTCTCCTCTATTAGTTAAAAACATCGGGAATTTGTAAATTAGCGCAGTGGACTAAATCTTTTTGATTACTTAAGTGTTGTTACTTACCTGTAAAACAACTGAAAGAAAAAACCCCCAAATAATGCTAATATCTAGAGTTCAAGAATTGCAAAAGATACAAGCACAAAACATATTTTAGCTCTTTTATTTTAATATTATTTAAAGAGATGCGATACAGCCATTTTTAACTTCTTAGGGCGGTATTTCTCCCAAGTCTTCCAGGGAATTGCAAACAGTCAGCGCCACGGATTCCTTCAAACATCCCTGCAGCTACAAAACAACTCGCTGAGAGTCTAAACCTGAGCAGCTCAACCTTTTCAGAGACTTTCTGAAAATAAACGATGCATTCACAGCTTCCTCGCTACAACTCAGTTCTCCAGGTCGGGAGGTGCGTCTCTAAACGATCCGGAGTTTGTGGAGCGGTGCTAGTCACCCACTGCCATCAGTTCTAACACACTTAGAAATACTCATTCTCCTCCCAAAGTTTCTACTTTTTCCGCTTTCCTGACCTCTGCCAAAACCAATCTCTTAGGACCAAGAAGTCCATGAAGCTTTCTGAAGACAGCACATTAACAACAACAACAAAAGTTGCCTTCAGTTGTGTTTAGTCAAAGGGAGTAGATCTTTGGAGCAGCTGTAAACACAGAAACCCACCAAATGACAGGTACTTGAGGGCGTGATTTCAGTACATGGCGCCTTCGTCTTCTTTATTTAGAAAATAAATCGTGACTGGGCCATGACTCGTATGAACAGTCTCTGTCACACTGGCAAAGAACCAGGAGCCAATTCCATAGAGTAAAGTCGGGATGCCTAAGAAAAGACAAAAACACGTTACGTACCGAAACAGCAAGCTGGGAAAATTCAAATCGCCTACTACTAGTACAGAATAACGATTCCAAAGTGGAACGAGAGGAAGAGCGTTCCAGCAGGAGTTGCTTCATTAACATTTTGCCTTTACTGAAATGCTTACGGGGAGCTGTCAGTACAGAACACCCTACTTCCGTATCAAGCGGCTTAAGAAAAGCAGCAAATACACAGGAATTCACACACACACAAAAAAAAGAAAACAGGAGGATAGCAGTGTGACTGAAGGGAAACACGGTCACAGACACAGCCTGCTTTCTGCCGATGAAAGAAAAATAATGTATCTGTGAACACTAAAATGCAAACTCCCTGGCCAGCCACTTAGGTATTGGTTCAGAGTTTGTGTATTAGGTTCGAGAGAAGGAAAACAGGCAGTGACTTCACAGATCAACCGTGGGGACACTGCTCCTGGGAAAGTCAGATCAATAGTCAAGATTCCAACAGAACCGGAATGAGTAGAAAGGTGTGTCTATAAAAAGTGCCGTCGTTTTTAGCACTGCCATGTTACCCAGCTACTACAAAGTCCAGTATTTTACTTAATACAGTGGGAAAAAATGGAGATGAATTTAGGCCCTGACTTCAGTAAGGTACAGAAACACCAAATTTAACGTGCTTAAAGTTACCCAAGCGCTTAAGATACATCCTCAGAAGAGAAAGATGAGTTTAAATCTTGTCATTTA
Organism: Baryphthengus martii; assembly: GCA_013396935.1. Classification (NCBI taxonomy): domain Eukaryota; kingdom Metazoa; phylum Chordata; class Aves; order Coraciiformes; family Momotidae; genus Baryphthengus; species Baryphthengus martii. The sequence goes on from VWZK01013299.1 coordinate 166,326, forward strand.
AATCTGAAACACGCCAGGTGGCTGCAAGAAAGATGGGGAAGATGAAAGGTCTAACTAGGCGGAGGGAAAAAGAAAATCAGATTTGAAGTTATTATTAAGAAATCAATCTTCGTGATTATATTTTCTCACTCTGTCTGTTGGAGACATCAAGAAATGAAGACTGGCAGAAGTGGTTTGTAAAAAGTCACTGAAGACTTGCAAAGGCAGGGAGGTTTATTTTTTTAAAATGAAATGTTGAAGACAGATGAAATTACTTACGCCTGTCACCATTTAAACGAGTGTTGTATATTAAGTTTTGAATACTAGTACGTTTCAAAACTTATCTATGTCCATTTTTATATTAATAAGATACCGAAAAAGCATTTTTGTTTATAAGCAATTATATTTAGCAACACTTTAGGATGGTCCGAGTCCTCCACTACATTCAGCACTGTCTCTGTGTAAGATGCAAAAAATTATCCCAAGTACTTTCCAAGAAACAAACTGTTTTGCTTCATCTGCTGCTCGTGTGTTTGCTTAGAGGACAGGACTTTGTCCACGGGAACGTGACATGGGTTTTTAGAACGGAAAACGATCCATCGCAGCTCATGTCAGCCACGTACAGAACAAGCGCTGGCGCGTTTGCTTTAAGGCGGTTTAATTTTTCTCTCTCGCAACTGGACAGAGAAACAGCAACTCGCTGAGAACCCCTAAGAGGATCGATTTACAGCTCTGAGCTCTCACAGCTCGGGTATTTCGTGATTCCTGCTTCCTCAAGGAGAGGAGAGGGAGAGGAGCGGGTATGCTGCCCGCAGCCAGAGGCGCCCGGCAGGTCCCCCCTGACAGCCGCCGTCCGGACACCAGAGGACACGGTTCCCGCCGCTTTCTCCTCGCCCCCTTCGCTTCCCCCTTCCCTCGCCCTGCCCGCCCGCCTCCAGCACCTCCCTCCACCGGCAAGAATCGAGCGGTTGCGCTTCCCCCCCCGCCTCACGACGGAGCCGGGGAGCGGAGGGGAGGCGGCGGAGCCGGCCCGGGCCGCGACTCACCGGCGTTGAGGACCTTGAGGGCGGTGAAGGCGGCGTTCTGCAGAGCCAGGTCCTGCGGGGCGGCCCGGGAGCAGTGGTACTTGATGAAGGGGAAGCAGCCGGTGCGCAGGATGTGGTAGTTGGCGCCGTTCACCCGCCAGTTGAAGTGGGAGAGGCCGAACTGGTCGTTGCGCACCGCGCTGTACTTGACGCAGTACGAGGTCCAGTGGGGAAGGCCGCGCTGCCGCAGGTGCTGGCTCAGCACCTCCGAGGCGGCCGGACGGGACGAGTCCGCCGCC
>VWZK01013299.1:170450-215450 GCA_013396935.1 Baryphthengus martii
CCCCCCCCCCCCCCACCCCAAAAAATACGTTTCACACTTTGCAGGTACCGAGAAATCTCTCACCACGGGAACTTCCAGGTCACTTGTCTCCTGCTAAAACAGGCCCCCTTTTCTTTTGTCAGAATGGAACAAAGACATAAGGAAGTGCAGGTTTCATTTCCTCCTAGGACACTGCAGGCTATTAAGTGCCAGTGAACTAATGAGCCTCTCAGACCTTATGTTGTTCTGGCTTGGATGGAGGATTCCTTTTCCTTAACCCTTCAGAACCTGGCTGACTCCGAGGTTGGTACCGCCGAGCTCTCCTGCACTTCCTTTTCCCCCAGAATCTTGCTTTTTTGCTGGTCCAACTGGGATGTGATGCAGCCTGGGGATGAAGCTACGTGAGAAATATGTAGAGAGTGGGAGAGAGCGTGTAATAAATGTGAGGAGGAAAAAGAACAACAGATTGTTCTGCAGCCCCTCAAAGCAGAACCGAGAACAAATTTATCTTGTTGGAAGAACTAATAACCAAATTACACCGTGGTTTTTGGCATCTTATTTCTTGGCAAGTGAGAGAGCGTTGTGGTACCTACCACGGCCAGAAATACCTCTCTCATTTTTCACCATAAAGACTTCCAGGAAGTTCATTCCTTGGCTAAATTCCACCTTGGGGAAATCTGTGTAGGCTCTGCTACATCCAAATCTCAATATTGCAATTACACGTAAGAAAGGATCCAACCCAAGAATTAAACAGAAATTATTCATTTAGATTTTTATTTGAAACGAGGATCAGCGTTTATGCAGATCTGCTCATCTGCATTTCATTACTTCTGTGACCAAAATAGAAGAGAAAAAGGCCAACACAAAAGATAACTTGGGAAGTTAATGCATCAGAGACTTGGGCATCAGAAAATGTGCTGCCACTGCTTGGTCCCATTTATTATTTGCCTTAAAAAGCGGTTTTTGCCTGAGTTTTTCGGGAAGCAAGCTCAAACAAACTTGCCATGCTTGGGCCAATAAGATCCATCCACTGGAGAAGACGCACTCTTCTCATCAAATTCAGAACATGCTGTCTCCTGGGATATTAGAGGTTCGATGGATAATTTTACAACTGTAACTGCTGTTCTTTAACATCACGGTGCCCCTTGTCCTGGTGCTGGGCACCCCTGAGCAGAGTCTGGCCCCAGCCTCTTGCCCCCCGGGGGCCCTTGAGCTCTTGCTCAGCCTTGCTCAGCTCCCCTCTGGGGCTGCTCTTCTGCAGCTGAACAGCCCCAGGGCTCTCAGCCTTTCCTGGCCACACAGATGCTCCAGGCCCCTCAGCAGCTTCCCAGCCTCCCCTGGACTCTCTCCTGCAGTTCCCTGGGTTACAGGACTCTCTGGTGGAGGACGATCACCTGGTCTGTTTAGTGACAAAGAGCGTGACCCCTATTAATGAGATTTTAAAGCCAGATAACTGTACTTTGGAACAAGAGCACGAATATCAGGGGCATTTAGCATGAGCCTCTGCTTCTCCACAGCTTATTTTTGTGGAAAAAAAGGGATATTCTTCTCAACACTGCACTCAGAAATCATGGCAATGCGCTGTCTCGCTTCACACGCCGAGGCAGAAGAGACACCCACCCTGTTCCTCCAGATGAGAAAGCATTTCCAGAAACATAAAGAAAAAGGCACTTCAAACGTTTCCCGTTAACTATTCTTTCCGAGCATCTGCTTTCCAAGGTTCCTCTTCATCCCATTTCAGTTGCTTTGCTGCTGTAATTCCTAGAACGGCTTCGATGCCTCGAATTGCCATCTGTAACGGATTCAAGGAGTATCGGTTACTTCATGGGCATCACCGAGGACTCCGGCAGCTGGTTGGACTCGCCTCGCAGAGGTAACCAGGGTTACGTGGGGCTGGAGGCACCATTAAATCTACTCATTTTGGGGATGGTGGGGGGAGGTATTAGTAAATATGTACAAATAAATAAAAAACCCCGATCCACTTGTCCCAATTAACCAACAGCTGTATTATTCGGCATCTGGAAATCATTGTTAACTCACTAGGACGCTCCCTTTTACATTTCTCTTCGGCAGTCACTTTTCACTCCTTCATATTGAAAAAAGGGCTTTGTTTTTTTTTTAGTTTGTTCTGCAACATGTTGAAATTTAATTAGACCTTCTCTAAACCTGGCGTTTCACACTCTGCTTGTCAGAGGAAAATCGAGTCAGGGATCTGTGTCTTAAATCACATAGCATCAGATTTTTTTCCAGCGTTTTCCAGTGCTCCCCTTCACCTTTCTACAACAACCCTTCCAAAAAAACTCTTATAAAAAAAGTTTTTAAAGTTCAAGGTGATAGGATTTAGCAAAAGGACTCCCTCTGGAAAGTTCAGCTATTCTCTGGAATCCCCTTGGGAACTGGATGGTGGGTGAAAGCCGCGAACTACCGGATGAAGGACTCGGCGGCCGCCTGCTGAAAAGAAACGGGCGGTAATCATCTAAGGAGCCATTATAAACTGAGGAGTTTGTTTCTAATTTCAGATTCCTACCTTGATGGTGTCCCTTTAAAAGAAAACAGACAATTGTGACAGAACCGTCTGAGGCAGTGCCAAGAGCTCCTTTGCTTTTCCAAAGGACGGTCGGGAGCGTTACGCGACAAATCGTTTCACGCCCAAGTGTGTCTCTTTTTTTCAAAGACAAAAGTTTCAAACTTAAATTTAACTAACGGGTTCGTTGGGAGACTTACGATATTGACCCAGACACTGTAAAATACGTCCCGCCAACAATAAAAAAAAGGAGATGGTTTAGCACTTGTTTGTGATACAGCATGAGGTATTTGCAGCCCTTGTACAGAAATTAACCAGGATCGTTAGTTAATTAACACCTCACCTTAAAATTGGTCTCGCCTTGCATATTAGGTGGTGATATTTCTTGATGGATGATGAAGAGATTGCGAGCAAAGGTCACGAGGACCCCCTGGAGATCCTCTCCGATTGTTCTGTTAATGATATCCAAACAAATGAGTTTACCAATGATTCCCTTCACATCCTTAAAAACAATCGCCCTCTCATTTGTGCCTGTCTGCTGATGGAATTTAATGAGTATTTTCAATCTCACAAGGTGGCAATCTTCAGGGAGATATGAAAGATGAGGCCCCATTTTAACTTGTCAGCAGAAAGGATTTGTGCAATAAATAATTTTTATTAATCAACGTAGCAGAAGCAAGCGGGAAGGTTTCAGCTGCTCCAACTAAAAGGCTACACTTGAGTTAGGACTGAGCAGAACACTTCCAAACGCCTCGATGAGTTCGGGAGAACTGTTGCTTCTGCCTCCAATGCGCGGAAGGCACCTGAAAGATGATCTGGTGACCCAGCAGGTGATCACCAGGTGATCTGGAGGTACTGTTCTGTTTCTTACTGGAGGAGCTACCCCTGACCTATTGCTCCAAAGGAGTTAGTAAGAACAGAGGTCGGATGCGGTTCCTCTAACGTAAGGGCTCCGTTCTCCACGGTACGTGGCTAACGGTGAAATCGGGGAAAGGAGGACAAGCCAACCCAACAGTTCACTGGCCCAGAAAAGGGTGGATGGATCCTGCTCCTCAGCTCAGCCCCTCCCCATCTGTCTTGCGCAGCGCTCCTGCTCACGATATACCCCTCGACGGGCCGATCCTGTCCGAGCCTCACAAAAATCCAGCCCAATAAAGGAAAGCTTTCCGCAGAGTTATTGAGCTGGGCCAGCTCCTGGAGAGGCGTCAAAGCACCAGAGACACTGCAGAAGGAGGGTCAGGAGGGAGGAGGGCTGGGCTGAGGAACCTCTCAGCATCAGTGGGCTCTTGGGAGAGTTCAGCAGCTCGGGGAACGCTTTCAGATGCCTAAATTGCTTCTTAAACGGCCCAGGTAGATCCGTTACCGGTTCCTGTGTAGTGATTTTCTTTCAGGTGTATCTCAGGCCCTCAGGTGAGCGCAGCGTGGTACAGGAACAGCGAAGCTTTCAACAAATCAGACTCGCTTGTTCACTGCCCACAGCCTCATCCACGGGGAGCTCGGCGCAGGCCGAAAGAGTCACAGCCCTGGAAACAATCTTCAGGATTCATTTAGTCCCTTTCCCTGTGCCAGGGCAGGATCAATGCTACTCACATCATCCTGACAGAGGTTTGTCCAATCTGTTGCTAAACACTGTCAGGGACAACCACCCCGAACAATCTCATCAGCTCTTCCCTTACTATCAGAAATTTTTCTTATGCTAAACGCGATGCTGCAAGTTCAGTTCACTTCTTCTTGTCCTACTACCAAAGAGAGACAAATCAGATTTTTCCTTCCCACAGAAGCTTTTTAAGTACTTACAGATGGTTAGATCTCACTTCTGCCTCCTCCCCCCTGCCCCTTGAGCCTTGCTGGGCAAGTCAAACTTTCCAGAACTCCCAACGTTTTCCTCGCCTCCCTCTGAGTAGAATGGAGGGATTATTTCCAATGTTTCCCAGGTTCTATCCTTTACCTTCTTCCCTAAGATCACGGCATCGTGACCCGCAGGCCGTTTGTGAGCCACTGGCACTCACAGATCCTGTTCTGCAAAGGCAGGGGTTCCTCACACCGCTCACCGCTACCTAAGAGGCTTGCACCTGCTTCCAACTGAACGCACTTCTGGTTTTCACGCCTTTTCTCCAGTTTGTCAAGATCATTTGGAATTCTCTTCCTGCCCTCCACGATGTTTTCTTAGCCAGGTCATTAATGAACTCGCTCCGGCATCAAAGGAATACAGAACAGACCGAGGACAGGCTGGTTTAGCCCTTTGCTCGTTTCATCCTTTTTGGGCAATAAACTTTATCGCAATTCTCTCCGAGGAGAGGTTTCCAACCAGCGCACGGCAGATCTGTGCAGGTGCTGCTTTCTAAAGACTTCTCAGGAGAGGTTCACGTGTCTAAAGAATTACTAAACAATCAGATCTGCCGACCGCTGGCGATCGCTTCGTGAGGCACCATACAAAGAAGCATTAAACTTCAGCCGCCTTTGCATCACGTAGCGTCAGCTTTTTAATGATGTTGCCTGTAAGAAGTCAGGCTGTGCTGATCCCTGGGCTCTCACAGCTAGGTCAAGCTACCTGCAGTAGGTCCTCAGGAATCAGGCAGGTTACTCCGTGTTATTACTAAAATGCTTAGAGCCTCCCTAAAACTTTTCAAAACGCCAATTTTATAAAAAAGTCATTATAATTTTTAGGATATTAAGAAAAAATTCTTCCCTCGAAGGGTTATGAAGTTCTGGAACATGCTGGCCAGGAAAGTGGTGGAGTCCTCATCCCTGGAGGGGTTTCCAAGGCGTGGAGCTGTGGTGCTGAGGGACAGGGCTCAGTGGGGCCCTGGCAGGGATGGGGGAACGCTTGGACTCCAGGATCTTAAAAGCCCCTTCCAACCAAAACCATTCTCTGATTCTACTTTTCTGAAGAGTGACAGTGGGTGAATTTGGGTGTTTGGGGTTCAGATTGTTCCTTCCCTTTGTGACCCTTGTCAGATCCCAGGCCAGCACACATTCCCGTGCCGCTCGCTTTGGATCAAGTGCGTTCCCAGCTGCTCACCGGACTCTGGAGCTAGTGTGACTTACAGCATTCCCAGTCTGTAGCGCTTCTGATCTTCATACAGTAGAAAAACTGTTCCCTGTTTTTCCTGTTAAATAAAGACACAAAGTTGTTTTAATTCTTCCTAAGATAGTGAAAGTTCTAATAAATGTCTTCCACGGGGACAGTATTGCTCTGGGTAAGGAGCCTGTTGGTCAGCAGCAACACCCACCGTTCGGCTTTTAGATGCGCTACGCCACCCTTCTGCCACTGGGAAAGGTCTTGTGAGCAAGTGCCATCCCTGGGGAGGGTATGTACTGAGAAAACCCGTAAAACTCTGTGGTTCCCAGTGAAGCCCTGGGCTCCAGGACCTAAAGCCTCTCCAGAGGGCCCTTCCAACCCCTGCCGTGCTGGGATTCTATAAAGTAAGCTGACAGGGCAGTGCTGTAGTATTAGATTAATTTGCACCAGAACTACTGAAGACCTTTATACGATGCTGAGTTCATTAATCAGCATCATGAAAACAATTTCAAATAAAATAATTTCTGATTGATAGCGAGTCCTCTTCAACCCAACTGTAGAGCAACACCTCGCTGTGTTTTTAAACACAACACTTAAAGATCACATCGTGCTGAACAGAACCCTTACCCTTGACGTCGTGCCGAGTGGCTTCACCACACAAACATTATGCAGAGCAAATATCACATTTTCTAATCTCTCCCATTCGTACCTGGAGGTCAAATCCAACACCACGAGCTTTACACGTCTGGAAGAGAACGTTATAGTAGATTCCGGAAAGGCCGGAGTGCCTCAGCTGACTGCTTGCTACCGCACACCGGCTGCTCACTGGAGAAGACTGGAGAAAACGACACAGGGTTCTTTATTTTCATACCGCTTTACACCAGAATCCCAACAGTTTACTATTTAAACGGCTTTTTCTCAGGGTGGAGGAAGATTCCATTAGGAGGAATTCCTGCTCATCACAATGTCTATTGAACGCAGACATTTCCACGCAGCAAAATTAAATCCCGATGTCACTCTGCACATAAAACCTTGTATTGCAGACCAGGGCTGCAGAAGGACTCTTTACCAACCACATTTTGATATTTTCCCAGCTTTGTTGGTAACTGAGCCCTGTAAAATCATTTGAAGTGGCTCCTCTGAATCCATCCTGCTCTTTGAGAACATGTCATTCCAGAGTCAGCTTTTCTCAACAGCAGAAATTCCAAAGCGGATCATCAGTAGGTTTTGGGGCTGGGTTTCTCCAGGACATTCTCCTACAGCATTAGCGGGCGTAATTTTTTTCAGCAAGCCCTTGAGGAGAGTGGGCACAGTGACTCCAAGAGCGACCCAACTGCTACAAGTGGAGTTCATACTATGGATGAAAATCCCAACTGCTTTTGAGTTTGAGCTCCTTAGGACAAAAAAACAGAGATGTTGTGTGGACTCCAGGAGAAAATTTTTCACCATGGTTAACAATTAGATAGGAATAATCTCCCAAGGGAAGTGGTGGATTCCCCTACATCGGACAGTTTTAAGCCTCAGCTTGACAGGGCCAGCTCATTTAAACACTATTTTTTTTTACCACAAAAGGTTGGACTGGATGATCCTTGAGGTCCCTTCCAACTTGGGATTCTACGATTCTAAGCTTCATTGAGCAGAGCTGAAGAGAGATGTTCTCCTAAACCAAGGCTTTCCTCTGATGTTTATTGTTAAGCCTGGACGGTTCATTCAGAGCGGGGCCGCCGCCCGCTGAAGCGTGTAATTTACAGTATTCTACCTAAAATGATATTTGTTTTGACATCGACTCATTTCAGTCGACATACTTGAAATCCTTACATAATACATCTCTGCCTGAAAATTAATCATGTTTATAATATTCTGAGAATTAATAACACCCATTGCTCAAGTCATTAACTTAAAAAAAAAATAAATAAAAAGGAGCTTCCAAAATCTGTTCTCGGCAGTAGGGGACCACAAATAAATGAATGCTTGATAAAATAATCCAAGTAGCAGTTTAACAAGCGTAAACTTGAATGCGGCTGCAATAACACAGAACTATTGTCTAAGGGTTGGCATCAGGTTGATGAGGTGCTTATTTCAGCTACAAAGCATGCACACACATGCATAATGAACTGCAGCATGAATTATTAATGTCTTGCTTATTTAGCCTCATCTGTCTAGAAGATAATGTATCCTAACTATAATGAGCGATTGGTTTTGTACATAATTACAGTAGCAGCAGTATCTAGGAAATTTGTTCTTTCAAAGAAGGATTTCTAAAAATAAATAAAAAAAAAAAAAACAACAAACCAAACCACACCGCCCCCTAAACTCAGGCGCTGCTCCAGTTTATCAAAATCAAACCTACCAGGATGGAGGAGATCTAATAAATTAAAAGGGACAGAATCATTATTAACATCATAATTTTACACAAAGTGTTTTACTTAATCATTCATTACAGATCACGCGCTGTAAAAAACATTCGTCTCTTGGTCGGTTTGTTTCTTTTTCTAAAGAGATTTTCCTGTGAGTGCGGCCTTTTGGAGTTAACTCTTCAGGAGGTAAAACCCTTGGAAATACAGAAAGAAGAAAAGTAAAGGGCATAGTGACAATTTATGTTAATTCTGACAGAATTTTAATTAAAAAAAAAAAAAGTTGCTACTTGATTACTTTTCGTTTCTAAAACTTGTCCTACTGGGACTAATCATATCTAATTTACTTCAAGTAAAAGTGGTGGCTTGACAAGAACAATAGATCAAGAGCTCATTAACCTGTAAATTATAGCTCCATGCCATTTTTGGACTGGTGCTACGTTCCTCCTCTCTCTGCGAAAAAAAAGGGAGTTGTGAATCTTCCGTCAAAATGCGTAGAACGGCGTCTGGTTTCTAACTTATAGAGATGTACACAAACATTTTTTATTCTCCTGACTTTCCTAAAGGGCTTTCTTTTCTTCTTAGAGGGACAGTCTCAAGGTTCAGAGCCTGGTTTGATCTAATATTGCTTGATCTAATAACAAATTAACATAATAAACAAGAGGTAACCGCGTGCCTGTGACGGCGCCTTTATATGGACTTCAAAGCGACGCTCAAACATCAGCTTATTTCAACTCCCATCCCTCTTATGGAGACAATCTTCAAGAGTTTTCAGAGAGGTTAAAGGCGAGAAGCACGAGAAGCAAGTGCCACCGGTCGGTTCGGGACCTAAACCTACGAACCTGAGCGACGGAGCTGAATGGGCAACGCGCGACACCGAGGGTGGGGGAACCTGACCGGGCAACGGAACGCGGAGAGATTGAGCGGAGAGGACTTCAGGGCTCGGCAGGGCAAAGAGGAGCTGCTAACCATTAAGCTTTGTGACTCCTGAGGTTTGTGAGTCACAAGGAGGGAGTACGAGTGCGTGTTCCTGCTTAGGGAACTCGCCTCCGTTAGGCTGCTGCGAGTTTTAATTCCCATTCAAGTGACTGTGTCCATAATTAATACTGAGTGAGTAATGCTATTCATCACAGAATCGCTACGGTTGGAAGAGACTTTTAAGATCAAGTCCAACCATTAAATAATATTAAAATAAATACTGAACGCTTAAGATGGATGGGGAACTGAATGAAGGGTCTGAGAACCGGCATTTGGGTTTAACTCAAATGAGATCTGGGAGGGATTGAGATTGTCCAGATCCTTCTGCAGGTGTAGCCCTGACTGTCTTACCCTGGGCTTTGTGCATGAAGGTACAAGGCTGGGGTAGAACTTTGCTCTGACTTCTGATCCCAAAGCAAAGCTCATGGGCCCAAGGCTCAGATTTCTTCTTGGCTGCTTTTTTTTTTTTAACGTAGATGTGGTGCTGAGGGACGTGCTGTAGTGGTGCCCTGGCAGTGCTGGATTAGCAGCTGGGACTCCATGATCTTAAAAGTGTCTTCCAACCCAAATGATTCTCTGATTCTCTGAATCCTCAGGTACCCATAAGCTTCCAGAACCTTTCATTTCTAACCTGGTGATACCCCATTTACTTTATTAACCTTGTAAAATCTAAAACAAGCGGTTTAAAATCCGAAAGGAGCGGACTCAGCTCCTCTAGAGCAGTGACCTAGGACAGAGTTTAACTTTTTGGCAGTTTATGTCAATAATTTGATTTGTGAATGAATCACTGCTTACAGTTTCTGGCTCCTCATGCTGAATCCGTTGGCTTTTCACTTCCTTTGAACCCAGAGACACTTCAAAGCGGCTGGAGCGACAATCCAGGTTTCCATCCGTCACGTACAACATGAGCTGAGTCCAGGCCAGCTGGTCACTGTAGCAGAGGTCGAGGTCTGTTGCCCACACCTAAGCAAAACACAAGCGGCTGCGTTAATACTGAAAAATAATTTCCATTTTTTTTTTTGAGAGAACGAGCAGAGTGAAACTGATGGGGTGTGTAAAGGAACATCTCTGCATTTATTTTCCTGCCTGTTGGGATGTGTACTTATGGTTTCCCCGTGCTGGTGCATCACTGGCAGCGATGAACCACTTCCAAACAGGAACTTCCAAGAATTAACTTTTGAGAGCAAAGGCAAAGGCTGAGGACAGAGCAGTTACTTGTACCATCCAGATTTGAGCAACAATTAGAAAAAGTAGAGTGATGAACTCAAGAGCTGTCAAGCCTGTCTCCCGTTACATAAGTAATTATCCAAACACTAAATATCACACCTGGATTTGTTATCTGAAGAATAATTGAGGTTAAATCAAGTCAACCTTGAGTTAAAAACAGGTATTTTGAGATAGAAAAAGGGAAATTCTGGAAGGCAAAGCTGAGTAAAACGAGTAGGGAAGTGTGAAATCCCTAAGGATATGTACCGGTCACCTCAGGGGCTGAGCAAATCCCGTTCCCGTCGCGTCACGCAGTTTTATCAGACAGCGGACGGATACTTCGGCGCGCAGAAGACCACCCGGCTTGCGGAGGCGTGGAGAACGCAATCGTGGTGGAGCTAATTCAGGTTTATACTCAACATAACCACCCAAGAAACGAGGCCGTAAGATCGTCGGGCTGCCAGCGGAACACATCCCACCTCAGGACATACTTCCAGACAACGATACGAGCCTCACAGAAACCTCAAGAAGATTCCAGAGCGTCAAAGCACGGACAAGTCAGGCAGGATTTGTGAGGCCAGTCCTCCAGCCCGAGAACCTGAGCGTGGCTTTCCCTGGGAGTTTCTCCCCGCTTACAAACTGCTCGGGCCTGCTACGCCAGTGAGAAATGTTACCGCGCGCAAAGATCTGCCCTGGAGTGGACCCCTCTGAAACAAATCTAGCAGGGAACGACTTGAATAAGCCTTTGAATGGTAAATGGCGTCATTATAAGGATATTAAGAGGTCAGGCAGTCAAGGCCTCTTGGTAAACCGGAGTTAATTTCTGAATCATATGCACATAGTAATGCCCTATTTAGAACGGCGAATAAATCACGTCGGTAACAGTTGTTAATATCGAACTGCCAAGTATCTGTTGCTGGATTAAATATCCTATTTGTCAACTTAAATATTTCCTGCTGCACGGTGTAAAATGCAAATCGGATGCTAATGGCTGGCTTTACTTAGTAAGAGGGGAACGTTCCCCAATTATAATGCTTAATTTTCTTCAATAATTTATTCCTTATCATCACTTCTGCGAGACGGGAAGGAACTTGCCTATCGATTTGTACTTCTCCACTATGTGCTAACCTCTCCAATGAGCTAACCAGTAATTATAAACTCTACATACTGTAGGAGAGGCACACAGAATACATATTTCCATAAATATTATCAACAAAACAGTAACGGCCAATGTGTCCTCAACATTCTTTGAGCTGGTTTTTAGATTCTCAAGTAAAGCTCTGCACCCACAAAGAGAAGGCAGGGCTGCCTGAGGGGACAGGGACTGCTGAAAATCGGGGGTATCCAAGGCCTGTCCACTAGCTCAAAATGAACCAGTTGTTCTTCACCTGGACCCTGGTATTACACCTGCATTGCCCTCACCTTGAGGTCTGCACCAGCGCTATCTGGGAGCTTTGTTGATGCACAAACACAGGGGCAGGAGGTGAGTTTGACTGAAGGTGGACCGGACCGTCATCAACCAGAATAAGATGTCCTTAGGGAGAAAAAGCTTTTAGCAGGGCACGTTTTGTGCTGGACAAGGGGCACCGGGCACCAACTGGAACCCAGGAGGTTCCCTGGGAGCGGGAGGAGAAACTTCTTTGGTGGGAGAGGGTTGGAGCCTGGCCCAGGCTGCCCAGAGAGCTTGGGGAGTCTCCTTCTCTGGAGAGATTCCAAAGGCGCCTGGACCCTGCGCTGCTGGGCCCCCTGCTCTGGGTGACCCTGCTGGAGCAGGGGGGTGGCACCAGATGATGCTCCAGAGGGACCTTTCAACCCTCACCATGTTGGAATTGGGTTGGATGAGATCATCTCCAGAGGTCCCTTCCAACCTCTACCGTGCTGGGATTCTGTGAAACCACAAGACAGCCCAAATGCTCCTTTAAGGAGTTCCTCCTTCCTCTCAGAGTGTATTAGTCAGTTGTTTCAGACATGGCCTCATCTTCTCAGACTGACTACATCCATACCATCACCTACAAGAGTAAGGGCTCAGAACAACAGGGTGGGGACTGATGGCCCTACCATGTCATGAAAGAAGGTGACCTTCTCCTCCCTGCCCGTTACTCTGCACAGAAGGAGAGCTCTAAAGACCGGCTTAAGCTTCAGTCGCAGTTACCTCTACATCAGGGAAGTCAACTTTTTTTTTGCTTTTTAAATACAGAGCGTAGATCTCCACGAGCACAAGGGAGAGGAAGGAGAACGTGGCTGGAAGCCACCTGTCCATCTCCTTTCATCCTGGGCCTGAGCCCGAGGCCGAACCACCCCTACCGCAAGCTCGAGCGGCCAAATGGTCACCGCCGTGTGCCAGCTGGGATCACCCCCAAGGATTCTTTTTCTGGCTCAGGACTCTGACAGAACACTACATTGTGGCCCTGGATGTGTCCCAGAACATCCCTCATGTGGGGAAAAAGGCAGAGGGATCAGATGGCACAAAGATTCCAGCTTTATCTTAGCAGGGGATTCCCTTTTGCCATGGAAATCCAGAAGTGACCTTTAAATCCTTTGACACAGAAACAGGAAAGCCACGAGGCCTGGGCCACGGGGGCAACTTTATCTTCAGGGACCACTTTTCCCCATTTTCTTAGTTCAAATGCAGGCCAGAGCATTAGTAACTAGCTGACTGAATTCTTCAATGGAACAACTTCTAAGACCCATTTCAGTTCCTGAACATCACAAGAGCTCTTTGGAAACCAGAAGGATCTCAGGCAGGTTCCCACTATTAATACCCTTGAAAACTGAGGGGTAGAAGCAGTTGGAACCAGTGCAGAAGTCAGAGGGACAAGGTAAGAGCGGCCCTACCTGAGCTCTGAAGCAGATAAAAGCAGGGAAGAACAGGGCCTGCTCTACTTCCCAGCCATGCCTGATGTTACAGCGAGCAAGAGACACGGCTTTCCAGCACGGTGCCCATTTCCAAGGGAAGAGGAGCATCCTCCCAGTAAAACCAGCAGGATGTGCCATTTCTATCTGACAGATCGACTGAAAACCCCTCTCTGTGCAGAAACACGACCCTACGGAAACCAGTTAAAGGCTTTTCACTTTGTCTCAGGACACAGAACAGTAGCTGTTCCCACAGCCTGTTAAAAAAAAAAAAAAATAATAATCAAACCCACCCAAAACGAATGGAAACGTTGCTTAGGAACGTCAGCCCAACTCCACCTTTGCGGCACAATCTGCAGAAGAGTCCAAGAGCTCCACAGAGCTCCAAGCACAAGCAGAACAACGAAACATCAGATCTGCTTCTTAGTTTGGGCTGTTCTTGGGAGGCTGGAAAGTTTGTTTAGATTCAGCTCTTTAGTAAAATCTACTGGACTGCACCAGGTTTTCCTTTGGAGGAATATAAAATAAAAAGCTTCTAGAAGGCCTTGAAAAATCTGAGCTGTGGTGCTTTGTGGTGTGGTTTTTAAAATTTTTTTTATTTTGTTTTATGAATATATTTCCACAGCCTATAAAGCAACATCTGTAGAGGTCAGGCAGCTAATAACCAGATGAATTCTCATCTCTGCCAGTAACTCAGGAGCTGTTTGAAGATGGCCTGTGCAAAGGGTCAACTTTAAGTAAAGATAAAGCCCGATACAATCATACAGATTAACAAATACCTGTTATTTGAGTCCATCCTCCTTTTCTGAGGATTTACAGGAAGGGCACATAGGCATTCGGAGGTACTTACGATTGTAGGTGTCACATCCCGACAGGACTGCACGGGAAGTTAGCATAACATAACGAGCTTTCACCTGAGATTTGGGGGCTTCCACTCGGAAATCAAACTCAACAGAGCTGCCTTGTGAGGTCTAGAACTGATATTTGATTTTCCAACAACAAATGAAAGTTCAAAAAGAATCAGATCCGGGGTTCCCAGTAATATGTTTTAAGAAAAACAAAATTAGAGGCAGCAGTTAAGATTTTAGAGTGGTTTTAGATGAAGCAAAACCCAGATTAGGACCTTCCAGAATCCTACCGCTGGGAAAAAAAATAGTTAGAAACGCATCCTGCGAGACTTACTGATTGTTTGTCCAAGGAAATACGGCGAAGCCTGGAATTGCTCCCTCTTTTCCCACGGGCTGCCGAGTGCCGCCAGGAGACACTCCCCCTCGGCGCGCACAGCTTTAGAGCCCCGCGCTGCGCCCTGAAGGCATCTCGAGTGAATAAAGTCACAATTACAGGGGAATTCTTTACAACCGCCATAAAAAACAAATGCTTCGGCTTCACAACGTAAAACTTGAGAAGGGAAGGAAACATCAATTCTTAAAGAGTTACTAAATTATAGCTTTTCTTCCGCCCGCTTAACTGTTGTCTCTGCGCCCCGTATCGATGTCTGCGTTAGCGTCAAGAGCACGCCTGCTAGTTTGAAACAAGTGCTTCAATGCCACTGTAAAGCCGTCAATTAGTAAAATATTAATGTGGCTCGGGCCTTGAAAAGAGAGCGCCTTTTATGACTCGAAAAATCGCAACAGAATTGATTATTTCGGCGGCGATGGCAGGCAGGATCTTATCCGGCTGCCATCTCGTGGCAGCTGCCGGGATGCTCCGGCGCGGGCCCGAAAACTTCCCTTGTAGGGCCCTACAACCAGCCCTACCCTCTGTGCTGCTGAAGATAAGACTGGGAGGCGGTTAATGAAAACATGGAGCTTCTTCTTTGAAAAGAACACGTCGAAAATGCTACGTCCTGCCTGGGGAAATCTTAAGGCGCGCTGTGAAGACAGAAGGACGGATCCCATCGAAAGCATCCCTCAAAGTGTTAACTAAATTGGAACACCAGAGCGGATCGATGGGCTTCAGAGGCATCTCTGCTCTGCTCTTCCTAACCCCAGACCTGCCCGGGCGGCCGATGCCGTCCTCCTCAGGGTGTTTTTAAGCCACTGGACTGGAGCGGAGGGAGAATACCCACCTAAATCTCTCCTTTTGACGTGTTCCACCTCATTTTTTCCTCTGTGCTTGAAGGGAGGGATTTAACCCAGTGTCCTCCTGCTGCTGTGCAAGTTCAGAGCGGTGAGAGGTGACTTATGACCCCGCTTCTCCAACTGCTCTGTCCCCAGCTCTCTGGATGTAAAAGCTGGTTTCTGCATTTGAACAGTCCCGCGCCATTAAACGGGCTCATTTAGGTGCAGCTCCTGGACAAGCTGGGCTCTGAGCAGCACTGTGTCAATACTCCGCAAGTGAACTTCAAAGGGTCAAGGCCTTGCTCTTAAAGATCAGTCTCGGAAAACAAAGCGGGAATCGGAAGCGATTCAGTCCAAGTTACGCACCTAATTCTTCTCCTCAGTTTTTTTTCCCCCAAGACACTGAAAACAGCGTGTCTCCATCTCCCTTTCCCTCGGGAAGAAATCACAGATGCTTATAACCGAGATAGAAATAGATTCCTGAGGCTAACAAAGAATTGTGTCAAGTCCCTGGTGTTCTCTGTCCCTCGGATCCCTGCCGGGGTGCTCACAGCTGATGCCTAATCCCGCGGGTACCTTCACCGTGCTCAGCCCGGGCGGCGCAGAGCGCGATGCAGTCAGTGGTAGGCTCTGCCTCGCCACCTTCCTCGGCTAACCCAGCCCCGTGACTCCGACCTTAGCCTCGGTTATACACAAAATCAACAATAAAATGCAAGAAATGACGTAGAGTGTGCGGTAGACGGCAGGACGGACCGGTGTGAAGGCCGCCAGACAGGAGTCACATCCTCCGACAGGCGCTACCCTCAGCCTGTTGGTTGCAAACCACCACCTCCTGCAGTTGTAGCGCAATTTAAGGAAAAGCTGTAGGGAGGTGGAGGACGATACGCTCTGGAGATGTCCCTGAATCACCTGCTGTACGTAGGAGCGGTGGCCAACAGGCCAGCTAGGACCGCACGTGCAGTGACACGTCCTGTGAGGACGAGGGGAAGGGAGCTGGGGGACCCTGGAGAGGAAGCATTTGGAAAAGTCAGTGGGAATACAAGGCAGCGTATCTTATAGCTGAGAGGTGAGAGCAGCACCCAGCTCCTCTGGGCCTGAGGACAGCAACTCTCGGGCTCTACACAGACCAAAAGGCGCCACGAGAGTAAAGATATCGTTGGGTCTGTGACGAGCACAACGCTATACAGTGACCCAAATGGAGAGTAATTTCTCCTTTCTCCCTGCCCGTGGCAGGGGGGTTGGAACTGGATGATCTTTAAAGGTCCCATCCAAGCCAAAGCAGTCTGTGATTCTCTGCCATAGGGAATTTTAAAGGCTTTCAGATAAGAGCCTGAAACTCAAAGGACGTGCATTTCTTTGCTCTGAAGTCCCCTTTGCACGAGGGCACGGGAGTCGGCGAAGACACCGATGGCAGCGCGGAGCGGCTCAGTCCACAAAGGCAGAAACGCATTTTCACTTATTTGGCCCTTCCCATTTCTTAAAGAGTTGTATTTATGGAGCATGTCACTTCCGGAACGTTTCGGGGATTTTAAAGTATTTAACCACAGACTGTATTGGTAACAGATGTTCAATGATATATTTAATTTTGAGTTGTGCTGAAAATATCATGTATCGGTCGATATTTTCTGCAAAATATAACTTTGTAAGAAGGCCTGAGTATACTCGTACTTCCAGGAAACGTATCTAAGCCTTTCAGCTACTGCATTAAAGTGGGCACTTCGGAAATTAGTGAGCAAATGTTCTCAGAGTCTAATAGGATTTCTTGTTTGCCAAAAAAATAGTGCTTTCAGGAATACAATCTTTTGTGGAATCTCTCTCTCCCAAGACAGATGGCATCATTAATTGCCTCTACATCTAGTTAAATTTAAAAACCTGTGCTTAAATAATGTTAAAGTTGTGCTCTGTGCTGACGAATACGGGAAATATTAAGGAAGAAGCAACTGGAAACAAGGGAAGAAAACCGAGGCAGACTAGGTAGGAATGATAAGAGGTCACAAGAAAAACCCGACTGATTTAATACGTCCTTGTTCGTGCCAGGAAATGTCACAACCTTCCTAACCTAGGAAGATTTTCAGCGTTTCGGTGCTTGAGCGAAGCCATTGGCGAAACTCCTGGGGACTTACGTGGGTGAGCAAGTCATCCCTTCATCTTTTTAAAGCAACTTTCCGTGGAAGTTGTCCAATATGGCTTATCCGCCCTTTTAACTACACCGCCGGTGTAAATCTGTTCTGGGAGTCGAACGGAACTGGGATCTGTATTTCCAGGAGAACGTGGTTCCCGTTCTCTGGGTCACCACAGTCACCCTACAGTGGTATCCGTTACCAAAGGCCCCATTCGGAGTTTGAAATGGAATATAATTACCCCAGCGGTGCCGAAGAGCCAGCTTTTGCCAGGAGACACCGTATGCTGACTCCTTGGGTTTAAATACAAACTCCAAGCCTTTCCTCACGCCGCACGAGCTGGGATAACCAGAGGCCGAGGAGAACCAGACACCCACAGAGATCTGAGCTCCTACAACCGCAGCATCTTCTCAAAGTCCACCCACACCACACAGCCTAGAAATACAGACACGTTCCCTTCTACGGTCAAGATGCTTCTTAAGCAGCGAGGGTCCTACCCGAAGACTGTAGAAGAAAATGACGTCAAAAGCGTGAAGAACCAAGGAGATGCCTTGGAAACCCAAGAAAGAATTGAGGCTTGATGCCGAGCTCTAGAATTAGCATCTGTATCCAGAGGCTAATTTTGAATTTGTAGAGTTATACCCGGTAAGCTCGACAATCGTGCTCATCGTTAACAAGAAGGATTCTATGTTTTTTGAAAAATTATCTCATCTTCCTTAGTCTTCAAACACAAGGCCACCCCCTGAACGCTGAAAGCTCAGTCTCTCTACCCAGATTTTAATACATAATATGAGAACTTCAGAACATTTTGGAAATAATTTCATCTAAACAGCTGTAAGACCGTTGTCTGTAATTGCCAGTTTAATGCAGAATGCATTTCTTTTAGGGAAAAGAAAGTCCTTAGAAGGAATTAAAATATTATTTTCGTATCCCTCAGCTTTGAAAGCAGCCTCACAGGCTTTGCTGGTTTGTTACTCTTCAGGCTGATGAAGGAGGTTCCTCAGGTCCACCGGGCACATCAGGTCTACATTTTATGCTTTTGTTAAAATAACCACGTGCTTTGACCTCCCTCCACAAGCCTCAGAAACAAACTTTGTTCAGAAGGGCAGAGCTTTCCCTTGAGATCTGCTGGACTCAAGCAGGAAAACAGACAACTCGTGGCATCGGGGGGACAGCACAAAGTAACGTATCTGCGCCACTCACCTGCTGCTCCATGGTCTGGGGATGGACGAAAGCCACAAAATCAACGGAGAAGTAGCCGAGCGCTCCTTGAGCTTTACAGGCTTCTCCGATTCTGAGGCAGAGGGAATTCAGAACGGCCGGATCCACAGCACGCTGCGGAACGGTGGTGCCGGACGATCGCAAAGGCCCGTCGGCGTGGAGCTGCTCTCCGGATGACACCGTTTGGATCTCGCCAGTTGGTTCTATCAGCACATCCACCGTCAGGTTGGTGACGTTTGCGGAGAAGGGGAAGGCTTCTACCACACCGCCTGGGAAGAGACGGAGGAGCCTTCAGTCAGTGGTCGGATTCACACGTGATGCTGCTCTTCAGCGTGCACAGAATGAAACCATCCAGCTCCTGCTGTGCTCAGACGCTGCAGGGGGAGCTGCCAGGGAGACACAGCAAGTAAATAAACGTGCTGTGAGCAGCAGAGCTAGAACCCAGGAGTCTCGTAGAAGAGAAAGACGCTCTCTTGTCTACTCTAGCACCGTACGGTTCAGCCAGGGGCTGTTGAGCTGTAGGTGCTTTGCAAGAAGTTCCAAACTGGATCTATCACATATCTGACAGGAGAAATACGCTCTTGGGTACTATGAACGAATTCCAAAGAAGGACAACGAAGCTGGGGAAGGGTCTGGAGCAGGAGTGTGAGGAGGAGCGGCTGAGGGAGCTGGGCTTGTTCAGCCTGGAGCAAAGGAGGCTCAGGGGAGACCTTCTGGCTCTCCACAGCTCCCTGAAGTTCAGGAGGTTGGAGCCAGGGAGGATCGGGCTCTGCTTCCAAGGAACAAGCACCAGGACAAGAGGAGCCAGCCTCGAGTTTCCCCAGGGGATGTTTAGGTTGGAGCTGAGGAACAATTTGTTGCCCTTTGGGGTTGTCCAGGCCTGTGCCAGGCTGCCCAGGGCAGGGCTGGAGTCCCCCTGATCCCTGGAGGGGTTTCCAAGGCGTGGAGCTGTGGTGCTGAGGGACAGGGCTCAGTGGTGCCCTGGCAGTGTTCGGGCAACGCTGGGACTCCAGGAGCTGAAAGATCTCTCCCAACCAAAATAATTCTATGATTCTAACCCTGCACCGTCCTACAGCTCAGAACAGCAGTAAAATGCCATGTTGGGACCTCAAGGGAAGCAGTATCTCCTCCTACAAACTAATCTCGGAGATTCCCATCCATACGATGTTCTGAGATAAGCAGTCTGCCTTTCGGCATTCATCCACATGAAGACCTTGGTGTGTAGACGGGATAGCTGGTAGATGACGACTTCTAGCATGGTTTTCAGTAGGAAAATCACAAAGACAACTGCTTAGCATTCCGGATTTGTCTTTTTACTGCATATAACTGCCATAACTCTTTCAGTGAAGATAAACTACTACGTCATAAAAATCGGTACTAGATATGTTAACTGGCAGTATTTAAAAAAAAAAAAAAATTACTTTCAAAGCTTTAAATTGTGCTCATCTCTTCCAGAGATAAAGGAAGGTATGAAATGCATATATCCATTATCCATGATACAAAACACTGGCAGGGCAGAATCACCACAGAAACCCTTTTCGACTCAACATTTCATAGATTCCTAGAATGGTTGTGGTCAGAAGGGACCTTCAGGATTATCTCGTTCCAACCCCCTGGCCACAGGCAGGGACACCTCCCACCAGAGCAGGTTGCTCAAGGCCCCATCCAACCTGCCCTTGAACACTTCCAGGGAGGGGGAATCCACCACCTCTCTGGGCAACCTGTCCCAAGGTCTCACCACCCTGACTGTGAAGAATTTCTTCCTGACATCCAGTCTAACCCTCCCCTCTTCCAGCTTGAAACCATTACCCCTTGTCCTGTCACTACAAGCCCTTGCAAACAGCCCCTCCCCAGCTTTCCTGTAGCTCCTTCAAATACTGGAGGCCGCTAGAAGGTCTCCCCAGAGCCTCCTCCAGGCTGAATAGCCCCAACTCCTTCAGCCTGTCCTCACAGCAGAGGTGCTCCAGCCCTCCCATCATCCTCATGGCCTCCTCTGGGCCCGTTCTAAGAGTTCAATGCCTTTCTTTTGTTGGGGGCTCCAGAACTGCACCCAGTGCTCCAGGTGGGGTCTCATGAGAGCAGAGTAGAGGGGGAGAATCACTTCCCTCAACCTACTGGTCACACTTCTTTTGATGCAGCCCAGGATGCGCTCGGCCTTCTGGGCTGCATGTGAACATTGCCGGCTCTTGGTCAGTTTTTCATTGACCGACACCCCCAAGCCCTTCTCCTCCAGACTGCTTTCAGTTTTGCCACACAACTACAGAACGTGACCGCATCTGTGCAAAGCCCACTGGCAGCCACGCCCATTACCGGCCATGAGACAAGGATTTCACCCGCGCTGCCTCTTACGGCCGAACGCGGGCGCTCGTCTGAGCTCTAGGCCGGTTTTGATCCGAAGGTGCCACAATCGGGTTTAACGCAGGAAGCCCTAATGAGGACTCAGCATCCCATGAACAAAACTGTTCAGCTCTTAGATGGAGCTTGTTCACCTTCCTTTGGTCAGAGGGTAGGAAAGAGCGCGGCAACGGCCGAACGAGGAGGCTGTGCCAATGTGCGCGAGGCGGCGTCCCTGTACTTGGTCCTCGGGGGCAACACCACCAACCTGGGAGGCACAAACTGGGGAGAAAGCTCAGCTCTTCTCCAAGCTGTTGAAGGCTCTGAGCACATTTGACTTGAAACAACGTATGCGTGTAGCATCTGGAATTTACTCATAGCTCCCTTCCTAGTCCTACGGGAGGAAAAACCAAGCCTGGCAGATGTTTGCTCACTGACACTTAAGAAAGGTGAAATATTCTCCCTTTTACCTACGTGCAAACTCCTGGGCCAGCATTCCCTAAACAGCCTCCAGTAGAGCAACCCAGGATTGAGAAGTTGGTGCTTATTGATTCAGAACCACACGAGCAAGGTAATCCAGGATTAATATAGGTTAAAAAACTGGCATAGGACATAGGAATGATAGAATAGCTGCCTATAACTCATTTGTAAATGAACGTTTGAAGCATAATGGAGATATAAAAGGAGATAAATATTTAAATGGGCTCAAGATTAACAAGAATATGGCACACAATATGGTATAATTACTCCTTATAACACTTCCCAGCGACTTTGCAGTCTTATTTACCTTGACTCAGAAATGTTTGGAGGAATTTTTCCCATGTAGGGAATCGTTTCTCATTGACTGGCTGTACGTGCTGTGCTAAAAGGCCCGGCAGCTCCTGGGAGATCTTCACCAAAGCTGGCTCCTGCAGAAACAAATTAAATAGAACCACAAGCAATTTTACTACAGAAATGAAAACTGCTTGTGGGGTGATTAAAAACCAGGCCTCCAACAGGCAAAACAAAAAAAAAAATAAAAAAAAAATGTGGTTACTGTTTACCCACAGTCAGGAAGCCTTTTTTAAATTTTTCTACTTACTACGATTCCCTCCTATTGAAAACCGTCCTTCTCGGAAAGACAATCCCCCCCCTCCTTCGGTACGGCATCTATTTCATTATAATTTATATCAATAATTTGATCTGGCAACTGCAAATGCTAAGCACTCGGTAAGTGCTTAGGGATCGATACCAGCCGTCAATAACTTCTACATTGTTTATATTTTGAAACGGGGGGTATTGAAATAGTCACATATGCCAGAAAGAGTTTTACTGATTCTATGTTTAAGCTGTTCCATCAACCCAAGCACCCTTCGGTTCTAAAAAAAACCAAACCAAACCAAAAAAAAGCAGGAAGAATAATAAAGCAAAAGCATTTCTAAAGCAGGAGAACCTTCTACACTCTCCAATCTGCGACAAAGAAATCACAAGTGTATTTGTGCCTCTGGTTTTGGTAGAGTTTGACGAGTCACACTGCAGGAGAGAAACTTTTTTTTTTTCCTAGTTTCAAAGCCTTTTCTGTATTATCACACACACACAAACCGAGCCCACGAAATACAGCACCTGACTGCACTGCTTTTACTGTTCTAAATTGTCCCAGAGCTTGTAAAGTGCAAGGACCCTGACTCTGTTGCTTCAGGCTCCTTTTCTTGCTGCCTCATAAGCATTTGCCTGCTTCCCCTGGCGCTCTCTGCTTCTCTCGTGCAGCCTCTCCAGCATCCCGTGCCTCAGAAGACGACCAACTGTCCTCTGATCCTGGCAATGTCACAATCACAGTATCTTGAGCTCTGGAGGAACATGAAGTGCTTAGGGGTTTGGTTTAGGGGGGATAAAGACAAGAGTAGGGTTAAAGGTTGGACCTGATGATCTTAGAGGTCTTTTCCAACCTATGATGATTCTATGATTTAACATGAGAAAACTTGAGGGCTAACATCTAAGAAGAGGAAAGGAAAAAAAAAAAAATCCTATTTTTCCAGATAAGTGAGTTTGAAGAAACAGGCTTTGTCATGAAGCACATGATGTGATGGAACCAAAAGTATGAACTCAAGATCAGCTTATCATCATATACAGAAGCACAGAATCGTTTTGGTTGGAAAAGATCTTCAAGATCATCGAGTCCAGCCATTAATCCAACACTGCCAGGGCACCACTAAACCACGTCCCTCAGCACCACATCTACCTGTCTTAAATACCTCCAGCGATGATGACTCAACCGAGAAGAAGTTGAGTGGCTCATCTTCAGTGGGAAATGGGTAACAAGAATGCAGAAGAACACTACGGTTTCCTGGGCTCCCCAGTTCAAGAGAGACCAGGAGCTACTGCAGAAGAGTCCAGGGGAGGCTGGGAAGCTGCTGAGGGGCCTGGAGCATCTGTGTGGGCAGGAAAGGCTGAGAGCCCTGGGGCTGTTCAGCTGCAGAAGAGCAGCCCCAGAGGGGAGCTGAGCAAGGCTGAGCAAGAGCTCAAGGGCCCCCGGGGGGCAAGAGGCTGGGCCCAGACTCTGCTCAGGGGTGCCCAGCGCCAGGACAAGGGGCACCGGGCACCAACTGGAACCCAGGAGGTTCCATCTGAACAGCAAAAAAAAACATTTGAAGGGGACTTGAGCACAGGATGAAGATGGAACGTTGGTTAGACAAGGTGGGTACACAGCGCCTGGCTCGGGAGCACCTTGCAGTTCAAAGCACCCTCAGAACTCACTGACTGTGAAGGACGCGAGCGTCAAAACCAGTCGTCCTACAGAAAGGAGACGGGGACCTTTAAAGAAATAATTAGTTCAAGGAATTCTGAAAAACATTCGTGGGGGACTGAACCCAACAGAACGGCGCTTTTAACAAGTAATGTTTAGATAATCAAGGTGTTCACAGAAGGGAGTCGGGCAGCCGCTTTTTAAGGATCAACACCTGGAATTCTAGCTGGAGTTTTTTTGCAACTGTAAGCTCTAAAAAGGCAATAATCCTGATTACGGGGCCTTTTAGTAGGCAAATTCAAGCCCGGATCCAACACTCACTCATGAAATCAAACCTTTTAAAAGGATCAGTGCTCGGTCGGCTAATTTCATTTAAATTGGACGGTATCTCCAGCAGAGCTTACCAATGTTTTATCTCTTGATGTGGCCCAAAACAATTCAGAATCATAGGCTCAATGGAAACTGATTGTTCAAATCTTTCAGCTGATGTTTCTTAGTACCAGTAAAAAAAAAAACAACAAACAAAACAGCAAGGGAGCAGCCCAGATACAGTTTACGTCACAAAGAAATTTTTAAATCTATCCAAATCTGCTTTGTAGTACTTTTATAACAATGACTAAGCATGAAAAAAAAAAAAAATTACATCTTTTTTCTCTTAAATATAAAATAGTTTTGCCCCTTTCTGCAAGCTGAATTTTTAAAAGCTTGCTTAGAATGGCAGTCGCCACAAAAAAGGAGCCCCAACCGTGTAGAAGGCCCTGGTAGGAAACCCACCCGAGACAGCCCAGCCAGGAAAGAAAAGCCTGTTGAGAAGCTAAGTGAATAAACAGAAAGAAGAAATAGAAACAGGGAGCAAGACCTGGGGACAGAAAGAGGCTGCAGAGCAGAAGGCGTGAGAAAGACCTAGGGCTTTTTAGCTAAAAATCAGATGGAAAGGAAATTATTTAGAACGTCGCAAGCAAATCGAGTGCAGAAAGGAACTCCAAATAAGTAAAGCCGAGTGGGCCAGAGAAGAATCAAAGCAGCCGACGGCTCCTCAGCAATACAAACTGCCGCAGCTCTGCCGAAGTCAATGGAGCTACGGCAATTTATGCCACTTGAGCGGCACTGGGACAATTCATCCCATTTATCCCGTCTATCCTTCATATTGCGGGCAGTGGAGCTGTGATAACTTATTCCAGCTGCCTCGACGGGAATTGGTCCGGTCTGGCTTATTCTTACGTTCCGAGCCACACCAGCAAACAGGGTTCTATCAGAAGAGGCCAGTGCCTGATGACTGCCTGTCCAAATAACTTTCATTTATTTCCTATTTTGCAAATTAAACTGATTTGATGTTTTTTTTTGTTTGTTTTCTTCTTTTTTTTCCCCTCTAAATCCTGCAGGTTCGCGCTGGCCAGATCCGCCATCGACTGCGCCGAACAAAACGACTGGAGCGGTTTAGAAAAACTGGAAAGGTTTTTGGAAGCGATAGACCGAATGCTCTCACCTACTGAAAGTTCGCAACCCGATTTAAAGCCCGGGCATTTAATTGTTAACCGCAAATTTTAAACTTTAAAAAAAAAAAAAAAAAGCGCCAATTTTGCTTTCCGCGAGCTGGAAAAGTATGTTCTGATGGAAGGCGGCCTCATGTAAAACAGCCATCATTACCAAGGAACACAAATGTTTTTCCTATGTAAAATTGCTTTGTAAAATATTTGCTCCATCTGCTGAAAGTAGCAAAGACAATTTTCCCCGATAGCTAATGGCCCATTTCAGCTGGATGGCAAGCGCTTCGCGGCGGCTGCGGCTTGCATTAAGTAGAAATGGGGAAAACAGGGCACAGAATTCTCCACTCGGATAGTATTATCTCCTCGCCGCTTCCTGAGAGCCCGGCCCCTCATTACCACGGCCTTCGCTTTGGATCAGCACGCAGGACGAGGGCCGCTTTGACTCGAGAGGCTTTTTGTCAACCGGAGGCACATATGCTGCGCTTCGATACAAAAGCACAAAACAGCCACTTCCCTTCGCTACAAGAACAAGGAGGTTAGTTCTCTTTCAACTTTCCAGCACTTAAACTGCTGTTCCTTTTTTTCCACGCCACATGGGGCCACGGTTTTCTCTTCTGGCTCACGCTGTCGCTCGGCACGCCGAGGATTTCAATATATAAAGATCAAGCACTTCTTTTAATTTGATATTCAACTCTGTACACACATACAAAATAAAGGAAAAAAAGGAAAAAAAAACCAAACCACCTTACTGGCCTAATCCAAAAAACCTCACTCCCTCCCAGTTCCTTGTTCCATTGTATGCTTTGCTATTTCCATTGAAAAAAAGCCCATGTTTACATTGTGCCCTGAACTACTTCAACATCTGCTAACAGACCAATAAAAAATAAATAAACCAGGATTGTTTAGAAAGAGAGATCCTCTCTCTCTTCTCTCAACACTCCTAAACTGGCAACGGCAGCACGTTGCCAGACCCCTTTTCGGCAACGTCGTCTCGGAAAACAATATATGCGGGGAAATTAAAGATAAAAATCACTACAGGCTGTGCTGCCAGACAGAAAGAGGATCTTGAGAGCTCCATGAGCTTGTCACATAATTCTGCGTGTTTATGAGCAGCGTGGTAATTTGAGAGGAGGACAATTTTATGAAATACTTTGCTTTTTAAATAATAATTAAAAAAAAAACCTCTATGTGCATTGCTGCTTTAGGCATAAAAGCAAATTTTTTGCAAGGCTGCAGCCTTCGTTTTTCAAGGTTCCCCAAATCTACCTTCAGAGGGAATAAAATGTAACAGAACTGTCATCATTTTCAAAAACCTCTCTTAAAAAAACAACCAACCCTACGTTGATTTCAACGGCGGCATTTGTACGTTCAGGACATTGGGATGTTTATCCTCGTATAAAATAAGGAATATTTGAATGCATCTTTGCTGTATTTTAATGAGAACTCTGCAAAGACACAAACAATTCAGATGCTCTCAGATTAATAATATTCTCCTAATTAATTTTTTTTTTCCTCTCTGTTTCAGTCTCTATAATAAATTTTGTTGACTCTTGTTCACTTGCCCTCTCTTTCTGGCTTGTATCTCTAAAGAAAAATTCCAATCAGTTCCAAAAAAACACGATTTCAAAAAGAAAAAAAAAAAAGCCATCACGTAGATAATCCGCAGTCACTTCCCAGGAATTTTATCTGAATTGCTGAGGCGGAACGCTAAAGGAATTGTCAGACAAAACCTGCACCGCACTTCACAAACAACACGCAGTTAAACTTCTTTTATTCCCCGAGTTGCCTGTGTCTTACTTTTGGGGATTTTAGCAAAATAAACATTTTTAAAATAATCCAAGCAAGCATTTTATTGGCTGCGGTAACATTAACGGATTTCAGATTTCTTTAGTGCTCCTGCTTTATCCTCTCCTTCCACGCTGTTATTGCTACAAACTGGCACTTAAATTCAATTGATTCAAAATATTCGGGATCCATATGGCCTAAAACCCTGGAGCTGAAGTTCTGATATTGCCTCACTGCTGTTTTCTAGCATTTGCCTCTACTCCAGTCCCCAGATGGTGGAAGTAACATTTAAACCTCCTTTCCTCTGCCTTGTACAATAGACCTTGGCACCATTTCAACTGTTTACTCCGGTAATTAACAGCACTGATACCACAACAATTACAACTCCTACAATCTTAACACAATAATGCTATGAATTAGTGAGAGCTAAT
The DNA here is from genome assembly GCA_013396935.1 of Baryphthengus martii. Lineage (NCBI taxonomy): Eukaryota > Metazoa > Chordata > Aves > Coraciiformes > Momotidae > Baryphthengus > Baryphthengus martii. Next base: position 197,527 of record VWZK01013299.1, read on the forward strand.
GGCTGGAAGGTATAGTGGTTCCAGACTGCGAGATCTGTGCATTTTTAGAATAAAATAAAAGGTACAAACAGCACGCTTGCGGTAGACAATGATTACCTAGTAATTAGTTTACACAAAGCTTCCTATTTAATGGCAAAACGCTGTAATTAACGCGTGACAGAAAATCAAAGGGTACTTTGTAAGCATATGAAAAATTAACACTGCAGGCCTATAGCTTTATGTACTGATTAGAAGCATATTAAATCAATAGGACATACAACCCAACAGCTTGCATATCTGATTATTGCGACTCTTCGGGACGGAGATCGCGGCTTTCGTTTCACCGAGGGATGCAACAATCCTGCTTTTTGTCGTCGGGGTTCGCTGGGGGTTTTTTTGTTTGGGTTGGTTATTTTACTTAAGATTTAAGAATCACCTGAAACATCACCACGGCAGACATATTAAATTAATAACAGGAACGCTGGCGGACGCGGTGAATATTTAAAGTCTTTAGGATATCTTGCTGACAGAGCATTGCCCCGCGCCAGGAAACAACCTGCAGCTGAATTGGCTTTATAGGGAATCAATTTCTTCCTGAAGTCTGTGGGGTTCTTTCTCTTTTCCTATTAAACATCATCTCAGTTTCGAGGCAATTTGAAAAGCCTGTCAAAACACCGTTAAACGCATCTTCTGGGGAGCTGACGGAGTTTCCGGCCCTCTTCAGGCTGCAGAAAATACCACAGTGCGGAGGATCACGGCAGCAGCGACGACTCCTTGCTTCAGAAAGCCCTGGGTAGCCTTTTAGGTGTTCTCCTAAGACCAATTCAGTTGCTTGCAATTTATTCCAGTTCCAGTAATATTTGTGGCGTTGCCCTAGAACAAAGCTGGCGGAGTTACAAAAGGTGATGGGAGCGGTGAAAATGAGAACTGGGAGCAGAAAACAGAAAAAAAAAAAGCAGATAGGAATCTATACTGCTCAGAAACCATACTGTGTTGGCAATGCCAGCCTTCTAAAATGACCTCTTGGACAGAATTATGGTTGGTTTTCATTCGCTCTGTTTATAAACACATGCTTTTTGCTCCGAATTCCTTCATTCAGTAAAGAAATGGAAGGTGGGATGTGAGCTGTGGGTTTCTTGCAGCAAATGTAATTCACTCAACCCCTTAAAAATCTCACCACTGTGCCTGATTTTCAGATAATCATCAAGTTTCTCGATTACTTACTGCAGGACTTCTGAAAGTTGACCAAAACATTTTTCATTGAAAATTTTAATGCATTTCACCGATGCGTTTTGCATTATTTTATCGAAGCCTCGAGCAGCTTGGTCTAGTGGGAGGTGTCCTTGCCCATGGCAGGGGGTCGGAAGGAGATGATCTTGAAGGTCCCTTCCAACCCAAACCCTTCTATGATTCTGTGCTCTTGGCCTTCGAAAGGGTTATTTTCCAAGAGCAATCAACGCGTAATCCCACCACCAGGGTCTGAATAGTCCTTTAGGCAACTCAGAGCCGCAGTTGGATTTTCTGGCTTTGTCACCTTCTGAAAAGATTTTGATTTCCTCTTACAAATTAACCAAGATCAAGTCCATAAAGAAAAGAAACCGTGACAAAATACTGTGGCACAACTGGAGGCAGGAAGATTCAGGCGCGAACGCTTAAAACAGGAGGCTGCCCAAGCGCATTAAATGGCTTTTTTTTTTTCCCCCTCCCTTCTACAACAGATACTTAATGGGGGGTTTTGCAATGGTTGTGTAGCTCTGGCCAATTATAATGGCTTATTGAGAGAATATTTGTTGCTGGTTTTCCTGTGTCTTGTTCTATTCTTGTATTTTCAGCTCTTTACTTCTTTATTTAGCCCCTTTCTTTTTCCTCTTTGGTCTGACTGTCGTTAGCTTTAGGATTGCTGTTAGGTAAAACTTGAGGCATGCTGGTTAATTAAGAGTCACACTGAAAAAATCTAAGAGTCGTAATAAAAAGATAAGTCTAAAATTAGCTTGATTAGTAAATTTATCTAGTGATTGAGATACTACTTATAGTGACACAGGAGGACAGCATCTCTGCCTTGTCCTGTATTATTCTATTTTATGTAATAGGGGGACTGTTAAAAGAAGAAAAAGGCAACAGTAAGAGGAAGGTGACGTCATATTCCCTTGAAACGGGGACCACAAGTGTCCCGAGAGTTTGAGGTGACAGTCTGAGTCCTGAGATTTGGAGCCACAGAATCCTAGAATGTTAGGGGTTGGAAAGGACCTCTGGAGATCATCGAGTCCAGAGCAGGATCACCCAGGGCAGGCCACACAGGAACAGATCCAGGGGGGGTTGGAAAGTCTCTGGAGAAGGAGACTCCACAATCAAAACCTGATTGGAAACCAGGAGGCATCACAGACTTTTGACAGCTCGGTGTCTGTTCAAGACCAAACGAAAAGGCACCAAGCACACTTTGTAGATCACTCTTCCGCCAAGCTTCAGCTTGAGTTCTGAAGCGTTGCTCTTCAGCGTCATGAAACTATGGATGTTTGAGGTCTGCTTAGCCCTAAATCTCAGCTCTGACAGCAGTCTCAAGGGGATTCTCAGGAAAGGATGAAAGCAGAGTACTCTGGTAGCACCAGAACCACATTTTCTGCTACGCACAGACTGACTGAAGCTTGAATTGGTACAGAATATAGATTGGAAAAATCAGGCTCGAACGGTGTAAGAGCATTTCACGCAGCACACACGTCTCTCATGCACATATGAACTAGTGAAAAATCCATTTACTTGCTCCTTGCATTGGAAGACAACTGAACTGCTAAAGTGCCCCAGTACCTATCGCTCTTCTTGCACGGAACTGGGACCAGATCCCACTCTTCATTTTTCACACTGGAGAACGTCTCCGCAAACGGCCTCGCGGTTATCGGATGCGCACCTGTGGAGGCAGCAGTTCTCTTGCTATGGAATAGAGTTAGAATCTGAGCCTCAGGATGAGATTTTTTCTCAGCTGGCAGAGCTCAGCAGCACACAGTAGGATGATGAAGGCCTCACGGAGACGTTCGGCGTCGGCGGTGAATTCTACCCCTTTGATGCGACGGCGAAATAATTGTTCAGATAACTCAGATGCTCCGTTAAGTTAACAAGGTAAAACACATCGATAATCCCGTCCTGCGTTTTAGTTTGAAACTAGGAATCTAAAAATCATTTTCAGATGAAACAGTTTGGGTTTTTTTTGTTTGGTTGGGTGTTTTTTTTTTTTGTTACACAGTTCAAACTCACAAACTACATCTTTTTTAATCTGTTGCCTACTCCATACCAATGAGGCAAATCTGGGGATCGTGTCTTAAACTGCTATGCAAATGAAGCTATTTGTAAGTATTAACATAATTTACTGCTTACAGTCATATTCTCATTTCTAATAATTCTACCAGAATGGAGAGGCTTTTCACAGTACTTTTAGCCTGCAGGATAGTCTTTCATCAAGAAGCTGAATTTTTTAATAACCTGCCAGCATCCGTTTTGTATGTGGCAGCCTGTGCCGATGACACAATGTCTTCATTATCAAAAGAAACAGGTCTACATGCTGTAATAGGACATTAAAGCATGCCTCTGCTCATAAACTAATGCTTTGATGTTTAAATGTGTATCATTACCATGGTATTCCTTAACAAAGGATGATTTTAATCCTCTGCTCTCAATGGAGACTGCAATTCATTAGATATAAAAAAGGTCTCCCCCGTTCTCCGAGAGAGGGCCGAGTCAGAAGGCAGGAAAATTTGCACGCGCGTATTCAAGCGAGATGTTCAACGTGGCGGCAAGTTTCAGGCTCTGCCAAAGGTCGCTTTAAAACTGGTCTGGGTTCAGGCAAGTTTTGCTGTTGATTCCAGGAAATTAGATCAAATATATTCCTTCCATGTCTATTTTCTAACTTCAGAAAAAAAAAAAATAACAAAAATTACGTTTAAGGGCTTTTCATTCCTGGTTGCATCAAAGCTCAGCGTTAACTGCAGCGTAAAAGGGAAACCAAAGGAAGGCAGCGATCGCCACGGCCTTCGTTCACAGTCACTTAGTCAGGAAAGGCACCGCAACGGAAACACCAACACCAGGTAACACCAGTTACACAAGGAAGGGGCCTGTCAGAAAGATGGGGACAGACTTTGGAGCAGGGCCTGGTGGGACAGGACAAGGGGGGTTGGGTTGAAACTCCAAGAGAGAGATTTTGAGTGGAGAGAAGGGAGAAATTGTTGGTGCTGAGGGTGGTGAGAGCCTGGCCCAGGTTGCCCTGAGAGGTGGTGGCTGCCCCATCCCTGGCCCCATTGCAGGGGAGGTTGGATGGGGCTCTGAGCAACCTGCTCCAGTTGCAGGTGTCCCTGCTCCCTGCAGGGGGGTTGGACTGGATGACCTTTAAGGATCCCTTCCCATCCAAACCAGTTCACGATTCTATGACCACTAGGGTGGCTCTCCAGCCCTCCATGCTGCTTGACTTGCACAGTGAGGGATCTTTAGCAGATAAGAGAAATTAGCCCTTCAGCTTTATAGGATAAGCTCTATTTTATAATATGAAATTATTTTGTAGTTGTCAAACGCAACAAAACTGTCATCAGCACAATTTGAAATTTTAATATACAATATAATTCAATCAAACAAAAATTCCCAAACAGTTTTGATTGAATTAGAAAAAATCAAAAGAGCTATAATGAGTAGTTTATGTAAATTAAGCCATTCTTTCTGGATACATTCCTTCTGGCTTTAAAACCATTACATTAGGAATGAATTTGGCACAATATACAGAAATATCAAATGCTTATTGAAATTAACACATTTAAATACCAATGAATATTTAAACTACAAATAGTTCTCTGAATGCCAGAAGTAATGAAGTCGAGTTTCATATGGATTTTTCTGCACTTGAAATATATCCTCTCACAACAACTCTCAATCATGTGGATTCTTAGGAATCTGGTGGTGCTTGAGTTCCTGAGATACTGTTTCCCTCCGTTAAGTATTTATGGGATCTCTCTCCTTACCTAAAGATGCACTGTAACGAAACACGAGCCTGACGATCCGAGATCTCAAGCGTTCCAGCTTATACAGCTGAAAACAGCTCACGGGTTTAGATGTTATCAGCGAGGAAAAATGTACTGAAAAGAATAACCCTCAGGAAAAGGACAGATTTAAAAGTGAACGGTTTCGTACGTGGTTTCAAATCGATTAGTAGCGCTCCATTAGATTTGTCCACTTTGTCCTAGCGGTTCCAAGTTTCTGTGTAGCTATAAGGCTTGGCCACTTGTATCCTTTCATTTTTCTATTTATATTATTTATATTTACGTGTTTCTATGGCCTCACTTTGGCTAAAAAACGCCGTGTGAAATTTGCATATTATTGCGTATGATGATGCGTTATGACTCCCGACGTCTCCCACAGTTGGATGCCAGGCATTCATTTCTATTTTGGAATATTTACCCATTTTATTGGAATGACTGGTACCTATGGCCTTGTACAAGCTGCTCTGGACTTTGGAATATCAACTCGCACCAACGTCTTAAAACGAAAGCTCAGAGGAAAGATTCACCACGAGGAAGAACCCCAGTGGACGATTAAGAAGCCAACAAAGACGACACCCTGCTCCTTTGTTACTTACATGCGCCGACTTCTTACTCCAGGTCTCAGGGCTGAACCTCTGACGCTCCTCCTGAAGCCACTGGTAGCATTTCAGATGCGAGATAATGTCACAATAGGCGGTGCCATCTCCTCCGGATTCATCGTTCGCTTTGAACAACCAACGCCGCACTTCCATGTTGGCAACGATGAGCTGGCTGAGGACGCCGATCAGCTGTGGAGCAACGACACAAAGATGTGGTGCTAGGACAGCAGTAAATTGTTCGTGCGTTTAGACTTCCAGTTTTCAAATATTTGGACTCAGAATTTATTTTCTAACTATGGTTTCTGTTAGAGATGCTTGTGTTGTTATCTTGGCTCTGCAGCAAAAGCGACTCTGAACATTTCTTGAGGAATCACAGAATTGTAGTATGGTTTGGGTTGGAAGGGATCCTCAAAGGTCCTTGAGCCCAACCCCCTGCAGGGAGCAGGGACATCTGTAACTGGAGCAGGTTGCTCAGAGCCCCATCCAACCTCCCCTGCAATGGGGCCAGGGATGGGGCAGCCACCACCTCTCGGGGCAACCTGGGCCAGGCTCTCACCACCCTCAGCAACAACAAGTTCTCCCTTCTCTCCACTCGAAATCTCTCTCTTTTAGTGTCAACCCATCCCCCCTTGTCCTGTCCCAACAGGCCCTGCTCCAAAGTCTGTCCCCATCTTTTTCACAGGCCCCTGGAAGCCCTGAAAGGCCCCCAGAAGGTCTCCCTGGAGCCTTCTCTTCTCCAGGCTGCACAAGCCCAAAGAACAATGAAGAATCTATGATTTCCAGCCCGTACTTGAGTCCCCTTGGGCAGGCTACCAAACAGCAACCGCATGCCTTTGCCTGGTCGAGGGATCCATTTTCTGCACAGAGCAATGTGCCTGACCGGGCTTTTTTTTTTTTTTTTTTTTGTGTCTGATCAGGTTCTTAGGGTTTGGATAATCAGTAGAGCTCAATAACTGTTTGCGACAGGGAATAACGTGGGATGGACGACACGATTTGCAAAATCTGAGAAACAATTGTGCCAGATTCTAACACCAGCCAAACATCTGTGAAATCTTCCTACTGGAGAGTACATTCTATGGTTATAAATGTAGGAAGGAGTTACCAGGCAGGCTTTATAAAAATGCTAATTATTTATTTGTGTATGTACCCAGATTTAAATGGCTTTAAAATGCCTTTTGCCCAGCTGGTGTAGGAGGCAATTAGCTCCTTAGAAACTGCAACTGCCTTTGAACCTGGTAAAAGTATTATCAGATCTTGTTGCATTGGCTAGAACCTTCTACATTTTTACGGAGTAATTTTGGAGGCTTTTGTGTATTTTTTCAAGCGTTGACCTAAAATGCAACCTACATCTGTGTTCCAGATGCTATTAGTTGTGGCTTTTGAGAATTGGATAAATGTGTTTTTCTTGATGACTCCCCTACAGTAATGAAAAGGATCGATAGCATTGTAAAGACTGCACCAATCATAAAGAATTATGTGCTATCTTTAAGTGAAAATTGAATTGTGCTTTAACATTGCGTCACCTCGCTTTGATTATTTAACCTAAAATGTCAATATTTCATACAAGCAAACAACAGAAGAACTTCCATAGCACTGTGGTATGAATCAAAAGTATTAGACTCACGGAAATTATTTAACAATAAATCAAACAGTTGTTTTTCAGCTCATTGATCATGTACTTATTTCATCTACATCAGAAGTTGCAACATATCTGGGTAGTTTAGATTGTTTTCAGTGTTAAAGGTGATTAATAAAAAGCCAAGCAATGTGAAAAGCCGAAGAATCAGGAATACCTACAAACCACGGCACTGATTATTTTCTTTTGTGAGATGCAGAACCACTATAAAAATATTTTTTAAAAATAAATCAGTATGGATCATACTTAGACATATTATTGCAAATTGAAAAATTAGCTTATAGAATGAAAATCCTGAGGCACTGAATGCAAAATAAACAGATGCAAACTCAGCACGGTAGAGAAAACTCTTGTGCCTTGAAACTTTAGTTTAGGAATATTTTGTACTTTTCTTAGTGGTCCTGCTGACAAGATGGGTGAATTTAGCCGTGCTAAGCCAGGGACAAAGCAAAACTAGGTGAATTTAGCAGTGCTAAGCCAGGGACAAGGCAAAATTCCAGTTGCAGATATGCTCAGTGAACCTCCCATTTGAATGGGCTGACTGCCTAAGCGGAAGAAATTTTCCCTTTGTCAAATACTTAACTTTTCCAGAAATCCCTGTTCTATTTTCAGTCACCGGTAAAAGTCCTATTAATTCATTGAGGCCACGACTTCATTCCTGGAGCAGCAACACAGACGGAAATAACTGGACCAAAGGCCCTTAGATATCCTCAGCAAAGACCACAAAGAATACCAGGAACAACTGTATTCCTTCCTGACTAGGATACAAATTGCATTTAATTAGTCAGAGCCAAAAGAGAACCCAACCTCATAGGTGATTTAATCAAACCCAGAGAAGGTCTAATCAATAAAAGTCGTTGCAATTGTACAAAGTTTGCATTTTATCAAGTGATAGACGGGCATTTGCACATGGCCACGTCTGGCTTACCTGGTCCTGGCTGGAGATGTCAGGTTCTCCAGGAGGGGTTGGCACACGAGCGCTGGCAAAAATCCGTTTGCTTCCCGACTTGGTGCTACAGAGACGAGCCACTTCTGGCCCCGAGCCCAAAAGAGGAACGTTGAGCATGTCGGCCACTGCTAAATCATCGTTGTGGGGAACCCCTCCAATAATGTAGGCATCTCTGCTCTGGATCAGAATTTTGATTCTTTCGATCGTCTTGGGACTGTACTTCAGCTGAGTGGCCAGGCACATGTGATGCTTCTGTAAAAAGATAAGATTCCTCTCGTTAAAAGGTGCTTTTTTTTTTTTCCTATTCCATGAAGCTAATTTCTGATGTTGCGCACAATAAATACATTATTAATAGCAGGCTGGGTTATGACCTATCCTGTAGCTTAGCAGTTTAAATTGATAAAAGCTGTTGGGGTGAGGCTCCATAATCGTGCACATCTTTAGTGTGTCGGAAATGGGCTCGCTGGGAATAGAACTAATTACTACACATCTGTATTTATTTGATCCATGCGGAATTATCCTTCTGTCAGTCGGCAGAGAGGCTGGTGGCCTTTGGATAATAGTGATTCATCTCAGCAACACTTCTGGCATGGTTTAACTCTAAAGCTCCTAAAAATCAATACAAAAAAATGAAGAAAACCCCCCTATGTAGCAGGGAATGTATTTCACCGTACAGTTCGGCAGCATTTTAAGCGATTCACTGAGAATAAACCACTTTGATTTACAAAAAGCTTTCGCTGATGGCGTTAAATGACCGGGGATACACATTTCCATGGCACAGGAGTTCTGACAACTCCTGGAAAGGCAACTGCAGAGGGCTCAAGGAGAGGGCAGTAGTTTCGTTGCTGTTTAAATTCCGTATTACAAACTTTTTGGAGGGAATTTTTCATTTCACCTATAAAAAAAAAAGATCTATTGCTGAATAAGCTGTTCATGAGGTGCTATAACCTCTAAATTGAAGCCAAGAATATTAGTGATGGCAGGTGAAACCTGAAAAAGATTTTCTACAGTATGTCGTACGCCTGGCCTGCAGATAACCCACTTCTCTTTCCAAAGGTATGGGCAGAGGTGCACTGAGGTTGAGACAGATGGGGAAGGACATCACGTGGTAAGAGGGAAGAGACATCCACCACAATATCCTGCCATAAACAAATCATAATTGTAACGAGAAGAAAATCTTCTTTTGAGATTTCACCTAATTTAGGCCCTAGTCAGGAAAGTATTCCCTTTCAGGGTAGTGTAAATACTGGATTTGCTACTGATTTCCAAGACTGGAGAATCCAGAATATTTTCCTTCAAAATCCTGGACGCTTCTTCACAAGAACTGAACTACAAATCCTGATTCTACTAGTTGGATGGGGTGGAAAAAGAGATGAGGGAACCCCTGGAAGCGGACAATTCCTCAGTACTTTCTCACACCAACCACAAAGCTCCAAAAAAAGCACCCAAGCCTCTCTGTAAAGAGTCAGACTGCAAGGACTGTGAGGATTTAAGCCTGAGAAATGAGATACTCTCCAAAGTTCTCCTAGGAAAAAGGGAGTCACAGGAACATAAGGGCAGAAAGAATAAAGTTACCCAGAGTCTTTTTCCTTCCATCAGTTTTAAACCAGGGATTCTTCGTGGTCTGATGCATTATGTTTCCTCTCTCTTGAGCACCAGTATAAAAGCAGGGAGATGGCCAGTTCTGCTGGTCTCGTGGCTGAGTTCTGCCATGTGAAGAACAGGATCAATTTCCAGCCCCGGTCACTCGCTCCCTGGGGCCACGAGTGGTGATGTAGGGACGAGATTTGCTTTGTGTGTCTCAATAATGGATTTTACAGTTAATTAAGGAGCGCAGAAAACAGGCTGTAAAAACTAGTTCATTCCTGCTTTGAGAAGGGTAGAGCTGCCATGATATATAGTAGTGCAAGGGAAAGCAGGAAAACGCAGGAGAACTGAGGAATCCTTCAGAACTCCAGGATGACCGCCCAGAAGAGTGGTTAGGAGGTTAACCAAAGGGCTAAGTTCTCCGTTCTCAAACCTGTTGATTGCTTTTATTTTCATTTTTAAGTTCCTCAAGATCCGAGAAGCTGATGTTGGCATCAACCTCACCAAGAGGAGCAAAGCTACCACCGTGCTGCTCCGATACGCTGCTAGCGGAGAATCGGGGCAGCGTAACCCTTTCTTGGAAGCATCTCACGCTGCACCCGGATGCACAGAGTCACAGGAGGTCATTCTGACAGCAAATGCCTGAGGACAATGCCTTATGGTCACTCTTTTCTCACAGTCTCTCTGCAGACACCAAGGAGCATGGGGTGTCTCTTCCACTCATTTTCCTTCCTGTTCCATCAGAACAAGTAGGAAACTGGGCAAGGCTTCTAGAATTGCTCAAAGGAGCCTGTTAAGGTGGCCTTCAAGTCCCACTTTCATATACTGGGAATAAATTTAGATACAAAAAAAAGCTTTTTATTTAATAACCCAGAAAAAAAAATATCCTTAAAAAGAACCTATAAAGCTCTAACCCTTCCACAGACAAAATCCACAGCCACTGAAGGCAGTGGATGACCAGGATTAACTGTGAGCACAGATTCTTCTCCACACACACACAAAAAAATGTATTTCTTGGACACTTTAGTTAATAGATGGTCAAGAAGACACACCAAGGAAAACAAGGTTGTCTGAGGAGTTTGCATAAAAACAGGTGCCCCACCAAGGGCAACTTGCAGCTGAGTATCACATCAAAGCTGTGATTGTCCCTTCTGATGGCACTGATGCACTTCTCAGCATTCCACAGCTTCTTAAAGCTTCCAATATTTGGTAGGTAGTACTGGAAAAAAAAAATCCAGTATCCAGAGAAAAACTAGCCACAACTAAAAAGGAGAAAATTATGTAACACTGGTATTTATCAATGATTTACCATCCAAATTGTTTGACTTTACAAGGTGAAGGCCCAGCTGCGATTCCAGGATTCGGATAAAAGGACGAGACCGAAGAAAAGCCAGCTCCTAAAAATCACAAATCTCACCTTGATGCTTTTTTTTTCCCTCCAGCTTAGAGAAAACAGAACAGAATTTAACTAGGACAAAACTATCAGACAGGTCTGACTCGGGGGTCCCTCTCTATACAGCAAAAGAGGGCCAAAAACAGGAGCAGAGCTTCAAGCATAGGCCTTAGGAGTTAAAAATATATCACAAAGTTTCATAAAAACCAAATCTCAGCTAAGATGCTGTGGACTTGATATTTGCCATCTAAAATTATTCTCCACTGTGAAGCATCTTCATTCAGTATTTTCAGACACACCGTCCACGAAGCACGTTAATTAAGGTCTCTTTTTAGACCATCTTTAAGCACACAGATTTAAAATGGACTCGACAGGTTTGGAACTAATATTTCTGTATTATCTAACCTAAGTCTTTTAAAATTCTGTTCTTTAAGAAGTTCTGCATTGGATTTAATGGCAAGAAACACCACAAAAGCTCTGAATGATTGAATGCTGGGCTACCCAGAGATAAAGTTTGAGTAATAAGAATGGTTTATTGCTACGATTTGCTTAGAGATATAAATCTATCAAGTTCCCAGTCCCCAGCATACATTAAGAAGGGACAGTGGTCTACAAAGAGCCAATATAGGACTATCTCAACTAAGTCTATAAAGCTAAACCAGGATATTTATTTCCAATGCTCTAACTAGTAGTCTAATCAGTAAAGCCCTTAAACTTGCAATAATATTTCACTGATGTGTACCAGAGCGTTACAAGTTATAAAATTTCCAATTTAATTTTACTGCATCCCTCAAGCTGTAGTAATTAGAAGACAAACTCACAGGGAAGCTGTTTATAGCTTCAGGGGTGAGAATTTTGAACCTGTCCTGCAGGTCACCCATGTCCTCAGGGTTCCCAGATCTAACAGCTGCCTGCAGACCCAGGAGTTTATTGTAATACTGCAGTAACTCCTCGCTCAGCTGAAGGGGGCAGATGTAGATGACGTCCACGTTGGCATCTAAAACAAAAGGGGCACAGTGTTCATTACTGGAAGAAAGGTAAGACTCCATTCAGAGCAGCAATCTGATAATTCCCAATCATTTGCTAACAAATAGCTTCCCTAAAAGAGGGCTGGAAATAATAATAATAAAAAAGAGAGATCCGTAATTCCCAAATCTGAGTGGTTTAACTGCCTTTTTTTTTTCCCCTCTGCTTCAGCATTTCTCTGAAGACAGGTCAGCAACCAAAAGAAATAGCTAGTTTTCTGAATTCAATCTGCAGAACATATTGGGGGCAGAATTTTGAAAGCGTTGCAGGGGGATTTATACGCACGACTCACATTAACATCAATGGGAATTGCGCGCCGCTTAAAAAAAAAAATACATATATATCCCATTAACTTCAGTAAATTATAAAACTGAGCTATTAAGTTTAGAAAGCTGATGAAATTGCAACTTCATCTGCTGCCTGGATTTTGCACGGCCCTTTCCTATTCTCGTCCTGTCCCCATAAAAGCTCACGGTAGGATACTGTTAATAACGAGCGTGCAGATCAGCCGCTTAAATACCACTGGGTGAAAATCTGCTTTTCTACGTGTAAAACAACTTGGGCTGACAGGCCGTGGATACACAAACACTTAAGGGGTGTGGAAGTCTTGAATATATACCAGTTTGGAAAATTTCAACTACTCTCCTCTTCTAAAAATATCAATAGATGAGCTAATGAATTAATGGGCCTTTCAACATCAACAGAACACGCTGCCAAAAAGAGCTCCTCGGTTTCGATCCAACTCCTGCTGAAAGCAGTAGGATGTCTTTCATTGTCTTTACTGGGCACAGGAACAAGAGCCTGGGAAGTGCCAGGGACAACTGTTAATACATGTGAATGAATCAGAAGCAGAGATGGGATTAAGGCAGCCTTGAGTCTAATGTTAAAAAGGAATAAGATATCCCCTTCCTCTCACTTTGGTGTTCCAGGCAAACAAGTCATATAAAAAATAAGGCCAGAATCTCAACTGAAGAATTAAAGTAGTTCAAGCCCTGTATCTGAAACCCCAACAGAGCCCTGCTATAATACAGCTCGTTATCACACAACTTTAAAAAAATATTTAAAAGAACAGTTCCCTAGAACCGTTAAGTCAACACTCTAGTGCTTTTAGACAATTATTCAGATTTGCAAAAGGAGCCTGAAAATTTACCAGCTAGGTTACCAGGAGCCTATTTGCCACTGTCAGCCGGAATGCTGAATGGACTGAACCGTCCAGAATTGACAAGCTCAAGTGAATTTGTTGACTAAAATGCTGCAATGCATTTTACTCCTCTTAGCACTGCCCTCTAAAGAGATGTACAAGTCTCCTTTGGACACAGCGGGGCTCCAGAGACAGATTAACTCCTAGGAGGTCACAAGCAGCAAGGAAATCCTCTGGTATTCTAAAGAAAAAAGAAAACCAACATGGGAAACACCCATGTTCTTCTGGCAGGCCTGAGGCAAGCATCCGTACTAGTTACCAATTTAGTCAGTATTGAACTAATTCGTATCCTGTTCAGGGTCTATTTTACATTTTACAGTAAAAGCAACTTTCATGGCCACAGATTTTAAAGACAGAAAGAACAGCTGTTATAATGGGTGGACTTTATCCCTTTAAGTTTCTAACTCTTATTTTAGAGGCAAAAAAAAAAAATCTATGTTAAAAAAATAAAACTACTGTGAAAAAAACTCAACAGTATTAGTGCCTAGATAATATATAAAGGCAATTACATTATTATTTTAGGCAACTGTAAATTTCTGGATCCAATATATTTTTGTTACAAACTTACTAAATGGCATTTATAAAATAATAATGATACTGAAATATACATGAATCATGTAAAGTATGTCATTCCGGGGAGCCAATGAACTTGGTCACTGACAGACAATATTCTTCACTGCTCTGCTTAAAAGGAGGGCTGTCATTTGAGGAAAAACTTTTAAATGTATGTCTTTTGCCTCATTTGCTGCTTTAAAAAAAACACAACACCCAAAACAAAACACAAACCAAAAGTGGTTTAAATAAGGGCTTGCTCTTTTCTAGCACATCTCTCTGTGAGGCTGAATGAACACTAGTGGAACCAGCTACCTAATTCTGTAGAATACTAAATATTTTGTTTGTTTGTGGTGCTCAGCGTGTCACAGGATGAGGCTGCTTCACTTTACCGTGGAGTTGGAAAGAATCAGCAACTTTTTCTTATGAATAAAGTGGAGAGGAGCAAATGCCAGAGCAGGGAAATTACTTCTGAGCTGCTACATTCTCTATATTTAACTCCACATTTAACTTGATATTTAATAAAAAAGTCAGTTCTCGTTGATCATTCTCTTTTAACTCCCAACTATGCGTAAATACTGCTCAAAAAAGGGGCAGCCAACAGCTCATAACATACCCAGGATGTCACACAGCCTTCCCAGCTGCATGTTCTGTTGGAGAGCAAGGTCAGGAATGTGCTCGCGGATGCACTGGGAATATCCTGGAAAACAAGCAAAGCTCCCCTCGAGTTGTAGTCAGGAAACCCCACGTATATATTTGAAATAAAACAGACTTTTGGATTGAAAAAAGCTGTAATAAAAGCATTTCAAATCCTGAACGTGGTATAGCACTAATTGCATCATCTTTAGGAACTTGCTTTCACTGAGCTGATGTCACATCACGGGGTTTTAAATACAGCCCTAAATGTTACAGACCTCCAGAGCTTTATGATTTAAAGACGTAGATTGAGTATTTTGAGTCTTCCACGTTGCTGGATTATTTTTAAACATCAAAAAAAAAAAGACATCATTAAGCACGAATCCTGGTACATTTTGTCCTTCACACAGATAAAAGGCAAGAAACCCACTTGATTAAGGAGATGTCTCGGCGCTACCTGATCGCTCTGCTGCAGAGGATGAATGAGCGGCACAGCCTGTCTGAGCTTGGATAATCTGTCGGGAGGTCAGACTCTCAACTGATTGCAGACTCGTGTTCAAAAGGACTGCAGTGAATGGCATGACCACAGGACGTATCATCTCCAAACCTGTCATTTTTAAATTCAGCTCATAGGAAATTAAACAGCGTTCGTCCGCAGACGCGGCGCGAGGCGCTCGCAGCAAGAGCTGTGCTTGAATCGAGGAGGAAGTTAAGCTTAATATTCAGTGTTTGGCATAAAATCTTGACTGATTCAGTAAGATCCTTGCAACATTTCCATCTAACTGCACGTGAGCAAGTATCTGAAACTTAGGAAAAAACTTAGTTTGACTGAAACCTGCTGAGAGTTCAAGCGCTTTCATTCGGGGAAACAGGAATAGTGGATTTTCCAGGCAAATTACAACTGTCCTAAGGAATCAGCATTCTCAGGTGCTGCGGCAATGACCCTTTGTACACCAGAGAGCAGGAACAGGGTAAAATACAGAGAAATGGAAATCACCAGTTTCATTTTTAGTAATTTCTTGTAAAGCTTACTTATTGTGGTTAGCACAACGGTACCAGGTACTTGCAGAACTACCTCGATGCAAAAGACATTTTTTCCTCTTTTTTTGCCATCTTAATATTAAGCTACAGGAATTGGAACAAGCTTGCTCTGATAACTTCAACTTCAGTCTCAAGGCTTCATTTTGTTGTCACAGGTAGGAACCAATTTTAAGCCGGTTCCAATTTCAAAACATTTAGATTTCCAAAAGTAGAAAAGTAGCTAATATCTCTTCACTAAACTGTCCTCTTGAAAACACATTTAAGAACTAAATCTGGACAGAAAAATAACGTGCAAATACCACTTGGAAAACTGGTAATTATTCAAAAGGAATAAAAAAGTAGCAATCAAACTGAAGTTAAAACTTGCATGTTGCTATGGTTCTGCAGGTACACGACAGCATTACACCAACTACCCCAGGTACTTTTTTTTAGGTATGTTAATAAAATATACTAATTCACAATATATGAGAGGCCATTGAAATGACAGCTGGTTTCTCTCTCGCTAACATTCTGCGCCCACAACATTTAGTCTCAAATGCGTGAAACATTTTGGAGAAATCTGCCTTTGCCAGAAGCCAAAGCAAAGAGCCGCTACTCTGGTTGATCTCTACCTGCAATCTGGGGAAGTTAAACTCCAAACAGTGGCTGAAAATAGTGCTGATGGTGGTGGCAGAGCACTTGAGGATGTGGCTGTTGATTTGCACAAGGCAGCAGCTCCTCCCGGCACCTCGCTGGTGGAGCTGGTCCACAGGAGGGTTGACCTTGCGAAGCGAGAACTAAGAATTTTGATGGAAGAATTCTGATGTCTTGGTTCAACGGCACAGAAAGGACACTGAGGGCCTTCAGGTTGAGTTTTAGGGTAGCGTACGTGCGATGATTTCAGCGCGACGCTCCCAGTTCACACAGAGAGAAACGTAGGGAGAGTTATAGAAGTACTAAAATCAGAGGTTTATGAATGAATGGTAAAAGGCCTGCTTTTACCTCCCTGCTCAACCTCAGCCATGACCTCATGCCCTTTAACAGCCTCTCTCTTAATCAATTTTGCTCACCTCGGTGTCTTCTCTCACCAAAGAGCTCACACCACTTCTCAAACTACCCTTTGAAAAAAGCAGTAGCAGTACAGAGCAGGGGGGCATGACATGACCTGACCGTTTAAGGAACCACGGGGTGATGGCAAAAGAGGATGGAGGAAAAGCAACCTATGCAGGATTCAGCCACCTTGTGCTTCCCAGAGCTTGGGACAGGTCTAATAAATAATATCTAACTTTTCTCACTAGCCTTGGCACACCTACTGTTCAGCTGAAACGGCTTTTTAAAAGGATTCATGTATCAGACAAGAGGAAGCTTTGATAAATATTCAGTAGGTTATATAAAGTGACAAATGTTATTTATTGTAAATGTAACTATTCGGGCAGAAAGACTGATCAACCATTTAAAAATAGCAGAATGAAAAAAAACCCCCATAATATCTGAATCCCAAATATTGCAGAAGTGTATTCATCCATTAGAGCGTGGGAGGAAATCTGATTAGAAAACCCAAATTCATTTTTCTTTATGGTAGCTGACAAAAATGCTAAACAATCTTTAAACAAGGGAATCTATTTTTTTTAGCTCTATTAGAAACCCCAAGTTTTTGTTGTGGTGAAATAAATGGAAACATTTGTTCCTCACCACAGTACAACTGAAGCCTTTCACTGTCCCGTTTCCTGGATTATTTCCAGAAACTTGACATGGATCTGAAACTGTTGTAGAAGTTAAGACTCAGAAATTCACAATTCCGCCTCTATCTCCATTTACTGGAATTCCACTTGCAAGGGAAGCAAAACCAGACTCTCATTTGCCCTAAATGCTTAAGCCAAGAAAACGTGAGTTGAGAATTTCAGGTTCTATTCTTGATTTACAAAACTCAGAGAAACCATTAAGAGCCCATCATCAAACCTCTGTGTCTTGGTGTTTATCTGCTCTGTCCTGGTTCTTGTAATTTAGACATTTTTAGGATGACTCAGATTCAGGTCTTAAAAAACAAACCCAACACAATCATCCTGCTGAAATTAGCTGTCAGTTTGCATATTTAGTCCCCTTAGACTGAAACAAATGTGATTTGTTTAAATTGTCCAGCTTCCTAGAATAAGTCTACTCAAGAGTAGTAACGTCCCATAAGGCTAAAGAAAAGAAAGCAAAATATTTTAGGGTATTTAGTAATTCTTTTTCAAAACAAGTATCACAAGACCTAGCAGATCAAAAGTGTAAACAGAAAACGCCTGAGAACAAATGACACAACAGCACCAGCTGGAAGTGTTCCAGTAATGGGCC
>VWZK01013299.1:220450-333540 GCA_013396935.1 Baryphthengus martii
TCCTCACAGGGATTAAGAAATCTGATTTCTGTTCAGCTGCAAGACACAGGGTGCTCATGGACATCTTTACACACTTAGTCTTCTTAAGAATCTCAGTGAGGGCTCCTCGTGAGATTAAAAAAGGCTTGAAAGTGAAGTTGGAGATGCAACTGATGGTTGTTACCAATCCTTTGTACTCACCTACAGCTGATTTCCTGCGCTGCCTGTGAAATTCATGGAAAGGTGACGCTTTAGATACAACAGGGGGTGTCTGGAGAGTTATCTTTGCTGCTGGAGGAAGAAGCTTTTGCTCGGTTAAGCTCAGAATACCTGCAAGAAGATGACTTTACTGAACGATTTGTACATATTCCAGCTATGAAAAAAAAATAGTAGCAATAAAGAAAGAATTAAACAAAGGCAGACCCAAATTCTTCCAATTTCAGATCAAAACTAGCAAAACAGCAGTTTTCTTCTATTGAAAGCTTCATATCTTTCAATATTCAGTATTTTACCTTTGAGGAAGGTGAGCTTTGCCTATAAAAATTGACAAAGCTATGAAGGATATTGGAATGGTGCCGATTCCAAGAAGGAATTGCTTGTATAATAGCAATTTAATAAGCAGAATGGATGAGAATTAACCGCAGTGTAATCAAGAATATGGACAGACTGCTAAAACAGCCCGAGCGTAGGTCTAAAAGTCAATGATTAATAACCAAATGTTCACTATGACCATTTATTCTGACCATGTTGTTCAGTCACACAAGAACCCTCCATCACACACAATTCTTCTTTCCAGTAGCAACTGAACTCTGTGAATTCCAAGATAATTGACTCGGGGAGGATGACGCTCAACATACGTGACGTCCCGAGTTAGTTACCACATGGAGTATGTAGCCTGAAGTTGATCTCTGCCCTTTGCAATGTTGGAAATCACAATTCTTACAAGTTTTGAGGTGGATAAAAAAATTGATTACCAGGTAACTACGGCAAACAGCAAACATCACTGCTTATGTAGGTGGCAACAGCACCTGGGGCGCTTCTGAAACTCACCTTTTGTTACATCTTCTTCTAACAGGGGTAAAGGAGAATCTACGTAGTGAGAGGCAGGCAGACTCCAAAGGTTGCCAACTGAATGACCTTTCACTGTCTTCTGACTACACATCTAGGAAGAGACAGAATCTTCGTTTAACAACGAGCTATCCAGGATTTGCAAAGACACGCTTTTCTACTCCCGCAATAATAAATAATAAATACCATTTCTGCTACTAATTGTTTCATTAAGATTTAATAATGTACCAGCACAAGCACTGCTTTTACTACTTATCAACATGCTACAGTACTGTCTACTGTCATTACTTTGGTAATTTAAAATAAAGTTAATTAACTCCAATTGGTGTTTTGTGACTTCTGAGATGCAAAAATCAGTGTGCTAGTTAATAAAAGAACCACAAGAAGTTTGCTCACTTCTAATGAGTCTAGTGTAAACATGGAATTTCTTGACAGAACAGTTTTTAAATATACAAAATGCACACACAGGCAAGGTACCAGAAAGAAAAGGAAGTACTTTCAAATACATAAATACGTAAATAACTTTTTTTGTTGGAAAAAAATACCAATAGAATTAAAACACGCGAAACTACTCCCAAATCAGGGACCAGCATCACAGCCTTCTGAAGGTTCAGGGTTTCTCAAGGACAGGAGGCAACGACACAGCCAGAGAGTATGATGTAGAAATACGTTCCCCACTGGCTGTGCTACGGTGGGGATTAAAGATCCTTTACCTCCTCAAATAACTTGTGCTTGCCTGAAAAAAAACTGGAAGCTGCTGATTCCAAGTGCAGGGAATTCCAGCAGTGACACACATTGTTTTGGGACAGTGGCACCATGATATGCTTAATACAGAACATGTGGAACATTGTGCTGGGAGAAGAATATATTGCCACCTGAGACTTCAGAATTATAAATACAGAACCTCTGTGCTATCATCTAACTTGTTTTTCTCTCTCCGGTATCCTCAGTATCTTCAGTTTCCTTCTGCCTAGGAATGCACACGCTGCTGCATTTGCGGTGCGGGTTGTACTCAACTCCTTAAGAAACCAATCACTAGGATAGCTGCAGATGTCCCTGCTCTCTGCAGGGGTGCTGGACTAGATGAGCTTTATGGGTCCTTTACAGTCCAAACCAGTCTGTGATTCTATGATATTCAGTGGGTTTAAATCATTAGAGCACACGCAACTTCAAGGCGAGTGCATCACTGAGATCTCTCACTTGATGATAGTGAACCACCACCAGCAAAGGATTAGATTATTCTCTCCTGCTTGGCTGATTCTGTAAAAACCACAGCATCTGCAATTTGTTTTGGTAGGAAGAGACAACTCCAGCAAAGCATTTTTTATAGCATAAAAGATAGAAACAGAATTCATTTGGTTGGAAGGGACCTTTCAGATCATCAAGGCCAAGAGTTGCCTCATCCCTGCCAGGGCACCACTGAGCCCTGTCCCTCAACACCACAGCTCCACGCCTTGGAAACCCCTCCAGGGATCAGGGGGACTCCAGCCCTGCCCTGGGCAGCCTGGGACAGGCCTGCACAACCCTTTTGAAGAAGAAATTGTTCCTGACATGGTAACAATGGTAAACCTAGAGAGACCTGAAAGAGTCAACTGAAATAAACTCAAATGTTTTACTAAGCAAAAAGAAATGTAACACTAGTCTATCAAACCTTAGTCAAGAGATTTCGGGAAATCTGGATGAACATTTCTCAGTTTTAGCAGCTGAACTACCTAGGGATCAGGTGTGCTCTGATATACGCTGCTCAGAGCCTCCTCCGCAATTGTAACTTTACAAGTTCTGCAGTAACTTTCATGTTGGGTTCAGGCAGCACAAGAAGGAAGCTGCTAAATTTGAATGAACAGGGTACAGAGGTGCCAACACAGGTGTTAACACATTATAAATGTCAAGAAGAAGAAAGGCAGTTGGAGAAGTATGCTGGCAAACAGGAAACAAGTTGCCAGACTGGACGAGGAAAAAGACCTGGGAGCAGCAGGGTTAGGTAAGAACACTTGGATAGGCTGGACAAAGATCCTGGCAGAGAACTGGGCAGGTAAGAGCAGGATATGTTCTGGATGCAGTCTCAGAAGAGTCCCAAGGAACGGAGAGACTGGGGCAAGACAAAAATGGGAGTGGATCTCAAGATTCCACAATCTGATCTTTAGTCAGGAAATAACTGTGAAACTCAAAAGAAATAAATGTCCCAGGCTTTTGTGGGTGACAAGGAGTTACCAGTTACTCCATGGCTAGAAATTCTTGCATTGGATAGAAATGTTTGAACCCATGATGAGTTTTACCAAAGAAAACCTAATGTCATATGCTGGAAGGTTTTTTTTATTTGCTTAAAAAACATATATATTATGAATGCTAAATTACCTTAAAATAAGTACATAAAATCAGAAAACTAGGAAATACTGATAGATCTGCAAGGTGGGAATGATGGTATTTACGTCTTTTACAGAGCTCATTGTGACTTCCTGATTTAAAATATTAGGTTTCAATGACTGATGACGACGCTGGCGTACAGCTTTTAATACAACAGGATCCAGGCCGCGACTGGGATCTTTGAGCACTACCGTGTCATAATTAGTGACTAACAACCACCATCAACTTTACAGAAAGGCAGAGGCAGTTCTAAAGAACTGCTTAGAATCCTACGAAGGAAACCAGATAGATCAAAATAAACTATTATAATTTTTCCTCCCAATTTGTATAATAACACTGTCCACGAGAGACATTAGGGAGATAGAAAGCCTGTGTGCTTTATCATAATGGAGAATTTTTCAGAAAAAAAATCACAGGCACTCATTTTAGTTATGGCCATTATGAAGCATTACGCTTTAAGGGATCTAGATGTATGAAGCTTCACGTCCTCGTGTTCCAAGAAAATTTAGCAATAAGCATATAACAAAAATTAACTTTATACCAGCTGGCGTGTAAGTGGCTTGATACTGAGCAAAGGAAATAATAAACCACGTTTTCCCACTCATTCTCAGCCCCAGCAGTTTGTTGAGGACGTAACAAAAAAATATAAAAGGCAAGAAATTTAATTAAACAGTGACTCCTTCTTCAGGCTGCACGGATTTTACTATCGGTCAGTTTTATTCCAGTTTAAATCCCCAGAGTTTTGTTATGATAAAGAGCACTATGAAGCACACGTATTGCATTTGTGTTCAGAGATGGAATAAGCTGCAAAGAAAAGCAATTCAGGTGGAGCGTACGAGTTCAAAAGCAGCCTAGAGGGTTTTTGTTGGGGTGGGATTTTTTTTTTTTAACTGGAGATATTTAATTCTTCTTTGCTATACCTTTAAATTTCTATAAAATCCAGGACAAGCGTCACGTTGAAATAAGGACAGATGCAAGTGTAATGTAATTTAAACTCATTTACACTGGAAAGTGCTACTAGGATTCACTATGTAGGCAACACAGTGGAATTATGGAGCTGACTCAAACCAGTTACCTATGAAAACCTCACCCAATCTGTTCTCCCTTCTTCCACGTCCTTTCAGCGTCTTGAGGACTTTGGTGAGATCTCAAAGCAAAACTTGACAAAACACTTTCATCCTTCAGTTATCTTCACTAAAATTAAAGCCAACTCAATTACAACAATAAGACCTTAAAAACTCTGTTAAGAAAAAGGTTTACTTTTAGCATCATTCTATAGTTTTATTACCACGATTCAGTGATTTAACTGAAAAAAATACTGAACCTTTATAAAAGGTTTCCAGTGGGTTTCCGCCTGCTGATGTCAGCACGATTTAAAACCTTTACTCACAGGCAGGTTTTTATGGCATAAATGCAAAAACTAGTGAATTTAACACCACATATTCCAGATCTAGCAGCTCCTAACTAGCATTTCACCGTCTGCAGAGAGGACAGACCCAAACCACCATGGACAAAAGGATCGCACCCCACAACCAGAGTAACCTGTGGGCACCTCACCCGGCAGAATTCCAGGAGATTGGAACCGCACATATTTTCCGGCGTGGGTAACACCTTCTAGTGAAGTTTCTTCTGGAGATTATGATTCAGCAAGTGTGCTCTGCTGAAGTCAGCACACAGCCTGCTTCATCATGGGTACTTTTAAAGTACAGTTTTATAGGGCTGGGAGAGCTTAATTTGCAGTGCAGATTAAGGCTTCCTTGCTTTAAAATATGCTTGGAGCGTGCTGAAAAACTATTTTTTTTCATTTCAAGTGCTTCTGAGTGTAATTAACCTGGGACATGAGAAAAACAATTCTATTACCCTTTCTAAAGTGTTTTTCTCCTGTGGATAAACCTCTCCCCACTTGATTTTTTTTTTTCTTTTGCTTCATTTTAACTAGGGCACTTGTTGTAACACCACAGGGATTTTCTGATTAGTTCTCTATTTGTTTTCTTTTTACCTAGACAGCAATATTTAAATAGAACAACTTTCTTTTTTTAAAAAAGAAAAACATTTATACATGGGTTTTTTTCCCCCCTCAGTAAAAAAAATAGACACTAGCATTAACTACAGAGAAGAGATAAACACTACCCCGTATCAAAACTACATTTTATCAACCAGGAAGATCAGATAGATGAGGTTTGGTAAGTAAATATCAGAAAAACCCAGAGCCTGATAGCAATGCTAGAAAAGGTTTATAACAGAGCAATTATTTTGTGATCATCTTCGCCAAACTGCCACCTAACCTTCCTACTTTTTAGGAAGAAGTTCCCATCACGATTTGACGCACACCGTTGACAATCCCTACAAAGGGAAGGAGGAACGACAGTGAAATAAAATCAGTGGAACTAAGGGCAGTTTTCAATATGCTCAAGGAACTGGCAGGAAAGAGCTCAGAGAAGGCAAATCTAATTGGGAGAAACTGGAACTCTGTTGGACTGTCTGTTTCACAGATAAGTGCTAGAGAAACAAGCCCAAACTATTCCAGAGCTGAAGCAGGATAGGGAGGATAGCAAGCTGTCCAACTTGATACATCACCTGCTCTTTGTTGATCTCCAAAGAAGAAAATAAAACATGGAAAGTAGGCATATTGAGTCAACAGGTAAGTCAAAAGTGAGACACGAGTAGAAATAAACCTCTAGGTAATAAAAAAATGACATCATTAAGTACATTCATAACTATCATTTAAAAAGCAGCTGGTTAGGAGGAGAAGCAACTCAACAGCAGTGTCAAATGGAAGAGGTTTCAGGCTACCTTAAAGGCTAAAAAGAATAGAAAGTGCTCAGAGGCTTTGAAATTGCCTGCTCCTGATGAAATACATTCTGGGATAGTTGAAAAAAAAAAAAACAAGCCACCAACCTGTCTAAAGCAATCTTATGACTGCTAGTGGGACTCTTGTAGAATGGAAAATATACTAGAAGACTGGAAAAGACTACAATAATCCTAGAGGTAGTTTGAGATTCGGATTCATCTGGTAAAGTACTTCTAGTGTGGACACATCTGGCAAAGCTCTGCTGGTACTAGAAAACCTCTTTCCACAAGCAAATTCTACCAGTAGAAGCATGGGCTTGTCACTGGTGGGACTCTCACAGGATGGAAAATATACTGGAAGACTAGAAAAGAGCGTAGTGCCTACCATTGGAAAGAGGCAGAGGGTTTTAGCCCTTTTGGTTTAACTACAATTCTTGGAAAAAGTATCTTAAAACAAATAACCAAACAAGCTTAGGAACATCTGGAAAGTAACAAATCGATGAGCAACTTGAACCTATTAAGATTAAATTTGTCAGACCAATCTATTTTATTTTTTTAAAGGCTAGCAAGCAGGGTGAATAGGGCAGAAAAAGTTAAGCACTACTTCTCCTGACTTTAGCAAGGCTTTAGAAGCTACTCAACTGTGCTATGATATAAGCAAGGAAAAAAAATAGGGTTTACACAAACAGAAAGCCCAACATTAAACCTTCAATAGGAAGCAACTAGGCATCTCTAACAACAGCTCTTATGTATTCTTCTTACCTACGTTAAGCTCTTAAAGTAACCAGAGATGGCTCTGAACTGTCAATTTTCCATGTTCTTGGAGGAAAAAAATATAAATGAAATAAATCAAGCTTTGCTCCTTTTCTGGCCTCCACTAGCTCTCCCAGACATTTACCTCTATCAGAATCCTGCTGTAACAGGTGCAAAAGAGAATAGATGGAGAACTTGGGTGAATCCCACATCTGCTTTCTGAAAAAGGCAACAGAAGCAGCACAGAAGGAAGGAAGGAAGATAATTGCTGGCTTGAACTACGATACATTTTACTGGTGGGCAAAGGGCCAGCTTACACGAGGCAGAACGTACAGGACCAACTTATTGGAATGCAGGGGTGGGCCTCTCGTCTTGTCCAGAGACAGCTGTAAACCAGCAGCCCATAGCATCCCAATCAGGCACGGAGTTTTGTCAAGGAATGCTGATACGTAGAGAAACAGCTTCAGCAGCTTCAGCTGCACCCCTACCTAGCAAAATGACAGTCAATCTCCAATTCCAGATGACAAGAACTGGATAAAAAACTTCAAACAAATGGTGACCTTTCAAAAGATTAATTTGTTTACCAACAAAACGTTCTACGTTTGTCAGCTGAGATGGGGGTGACCTTCACATTCCCATTTCTAGGTTGAAAGGATGCTGACTATAGTCATCTGTTAAGTTAACTATCTCGCCAATTATTTCCTTTTTCTTTTTAGTGACAAGAAGATTTTATTAATTTGCTGGGCTGCTTATGAGGATTACAGACCATCATACGAATGCAACAAGCTTCTTTTGAATTACTGCAGTGTAACATCGATTCGTTTAAGCCTCATTCTGCTACCGCTGCCAAATTATGCTCTGCCTGTAATTATAGCCATGTGCAGAGATTTAAAACACAATCAGGTCTGGAGGACCAAAAGACCTGTTTTGCTTCTACAGCTTCTTCCAGTCACGTGAAAGGAAAAGAATTACCTTATTTTGCCTTATCTTCAAATGGAACAGATTTTCAGCGAGAAGCATTAGCGATTAGCCTGATGCAAATACACTGAATAAAGAATAAATAACTGAGGATACGATTACAATGGTGGTGCCCAAAAAAGCGAGGATATGATTTGAGTGGTTGTGCTCAAATGAGTTAGCTTAAAAAAAACCCAACACAACCCCAGCACAAGCCAGAATGGCTGCCATCACCATTAGAGCCACGCTCAATAAGAAGCGACTCATAAAGGCGAGAAATCATCACCGTATGAAATTCCACCTCATGAATAAATTAAAAGGTTCCTAAGTTTCCAGTATAATATACATTTATAAGAAAACAAGGACTAGAAAGTGGCAGGATAATTCTATAAAAGAAGAGTAGCCTGAGGAAAATGAAAGGGATAGTTGTGAAACTTTTCTACGTCAGAATTATTTTTGCTGCAAACCAAAAAGTCATCGGAATCGCAAGATACTCCCAGGGAATTAGACATATTTAATAATTACCTACTCCTTATTTTTCATTTGTTACCCAGACATAGGCTACAAAAAGCGATGCCCAGTCTGCTCTCGGTGTTTCAAACAGAATTACAGTCCTGGTTTTAAGATAACTACAGAACTTCAGAGTTGCTTAGCAGACCCAAAAAGGTCCAAAAGGGCAATAGTTAATTGTTCTTAGTTTCTGTCATAAAATCCGGCGTCAGCAACTTCAGAATACCAAAAGAGCAAGACAAGATGACATTTTTCAGGAAACAATGAGATCCTGACTAATAATTTTTCAAACTCCTGAAAGGGCAGGATAATAAAAAGTCCGTGTAGATTTGTGCTTGACCTATCCAGTCACCTCCAAGCCAGGCTGGTTTTAATCTCATCCCATTTTTAAACGCTCGGGTCTTCTTGAAAACTCAGGATGTGACAACTCTCAGAAAAAACCTGAATGCAGTTAACTGAGCAATTAGTTTTTAATTTATTTCAATGAGAGTCTGTCTGCCATGGATTATTACTTTTTGGGGGGAGATAATCTTTGAACTTCTGTACCTATCTAGGGCGTGTACGTGGGTATCTGTGTGTGCCCGCGCCTGTGCGTACAAATATTGCCCTCTAATGGTTGATGAGTAAAACCAGGGTAGGTAACACCTAACTTCATTCTTGTAGCTACTTTAACCACTATTTTTTTTTAAAAAAAAGACCTCCTAAAGATCATGTAATTTTAGACCTGCAACTACACATCGATTTATTTCGGTGAGTTATCGGTGATC
The DNA here is from genome assembly GCA_013396935.1 of Baryphthengus martii. Taxonomy (NCBI): domain Eukaryota; kingdom Metazoa; phylum Chordata; class Aves; order Coraciiformes; family Momotidae; genus Baryphthengus; species Baryphthengus martii. The sequence continues at coordinate 229,639 of VWZK01013299.1, forward strand.
TCCAATTATCATTCCTCTAAGTGCTGATATAGATCACACTTAACAACTCCTTAATTCACGATTGCAGTAGTGGATTTGGCAAATCTAACGGCAAAATTTTACCCCCAGTGAAGCCAGAACATTCAAAACATGGATTAAGTCACAGGATTTGAAAACTTCCTAATAAAGTGAAATAAATTAAAGGTAGGAAATATCACTTAGTTTTTTTCAGCCCATTTCCCTGCCATAAACAATTCTTAGCAACTGTAAATATGTATCAGGGAGCTTGACTAATTTCCACTAAATGTTGGTAATTTAAGTCAACAGTCAGAAGTTTTCTCTGATCAGTATCTGTGTTTCAAGCCAGAGTGGTAAAACACATGGCTCTCCGCAGTAGTATAATATTCCTCTCTGTGAGTGTTTTAGAGTGGTTCTAAAAAGCTATTAGCCATGATGCTTTTCTCTAATTAACTCTATATCACAGGGTTAGACAAATCACCTCTTAGTCTGGGCAACAGCTTTCAAAAAAAATCATTTTTTAGAAGTGGCAGCTTACAACTGTGCCGTTCGCCGAGTCTGTTGATGTGGTTTAAAACCAAATACCCTGGAATGCTTCTTGCAGCACGGGGCTTGCCGCATAATGCTTCTATTCCATAAATTAAATTGGAGAAGAGCATCCTCGTGCGAGACCATTGGGCATAGTCTTTCCTGTGGACCGCAGTGCTGTGCTAAATTTGTGAACATAATTGATCTTTGGAGGGATGCCTGTGCCTACTGATTTTTTTTTTTTATTTTTTTTTTATAAGCACACTTAGCAGAAAATGTCATCGTTGTTTGTTTTGAGAGAAGCAGCAGTTGCAGACCGGAAATTTGCACGGATTGAAACTTAAATCTTGCACAACTTGGATATTCTCAGATGAGAGAAGAACAGAGAAGGGTGATTTGATGACCACTAGCCAGGGTAACCCTAGGAGGACATTGTGGAGGAGCTCAGGCTCAGTTTTGGTAGCTAATTGTTTTGTGCTAAGGGAATCAGCTTGACTAGAGGTAAAAGAAAGGCTGTGCTTCGGAATATCTTGGAGCTTGACGGTGAGGACACTTGGGATCTACAAGACATGGAAACATCTCCATATGGAAAGGAAAGACCTGAATCTGTCCCTCATACCACAAAGTGCTGCCGGCATGGAGCTGAGAAGTAGAACTCAACATTCCTTGCCAAACCACGTCAGGAAAAGAAGATGTAAATGACACCTCACTTTCTGCAGTCACTCTAGGATTCTGATTCTCTTTCAGTATAACCTCTGGGTTTTTGATTCAGTGATGCTGATTTCTGGTCAGAGTCAGCAATCATGTGGCAGGATTGCTTTTTAAAAAATAAATGAATAAATAAATAAATTTTAAAAATTTAAAAAATCAACTAAAAAGAGCATCAAAACAAAGGACAAGCATTCGTCACTTATTCGTAGTGATCCTGTTACTTGAAAACAGACTGTATTCTTGTCTTTTTACGAAATGGCCAGAAAATGTACAGCTGAAAGCTCATCCTTGTCAGGAAAACCCTTTTTGTTTCTTCCTTGAACTTTGGGTCACATCCTAAACTCCACAAGCTCCAGTATGCTTATCTTCACTCCCTGGTTTTACTGAGATCACTTACCAGGGACATTCCCCTGTATACCTACTACTTTTCACAGAAACCCAGACTGGTTTGGGTGGGAAGGGACCTTTCAAGGTCATCTAGTCCAGGGACATCTGCAACTAGAGCTGGTTGCTCATATTTTTTTTTTTCTGGATTGGGATTTTGTTACCTAAACTTGTTATGCTACAGATTCGTTTTCCTCAGTACTGTCACTCAAAAGGTTTTGATCATTATGTATCAATGTCAAGAATTAGAAAATTATGGGGTACTTTCACCTAAGTAAGTTTTTTATTCAGGACTGCTAAATATTCATTTTAATTGTGAAAAGTAATATATATAACAAGATCATAAGATAAGTTACTTACAGGAGGAGATTTTTTCTTTGTTATAAGTGGCAACCTGGTCTCATAGGTCTGTTGTTTCAAACCAGCATTATTATCGGTGTGCTCTTGGTCAAGCATAATTTTCATATCCATTTCCACCTGCTGCTGCAAGATACAATAGGCATAGTCTTAAAAAAAACCACACTGGGACAGAAGGGTTTATAGGCAGGAATGGGCTAACATGTGAGGAGATTTGAAAAATTATGATTAAAAAAAAAAATCACGTTACTTGACCTTCCATGCCGACCTGGGCAAACAATGAAGTGCCTTTAGATGGAAAACTTAGCAAGGCACTCAACTGCTCTTCACATACACGATTTTGCCAAAGGTTGTTCAATTGATTCCATTACAAGTTCTGAAATTCCTAAATTTGCACACTTTTGAGTTAGATGTTGACTGTAGAGGATAATCAGGTCTGACTCACTTGATTAACATCAGTCATTTGTGAATCTCATTTCCTTGTGTCAGAACACAGTGTTCTACACACCCCCTACCTGTTTGGGAGGGTGTTTAAGAGTGTTCTTCCCTCAGATAACATGAACAATCCAATCTACCTTGGCCACGTTTGCCAGAGACTTTAATTCAGGAAGCATTGACCTGATGGACCAGAACAGCTTCTTTGGATCCGTTATGGCCCATTGGCTCAACACTTTTACATAAAGCTTGCTAAGAGGTAAGGGAGGAAGTAAAAAAAATCCTTACAGTAATGAGATTTAAAACGTAATATTTTCTAATGTTATCAGCATGGAATAGATTCAACTATTTTGCTAAGAAAAATCATTATGATTTAATTCCCAATGGACAGAAAAAAAGACTTTGAAAGTTTCTTCTTGTTATAAGAAGTATCTAAACCACTTTTTCTATGAAAGACAGAAGTGATGTTACCTATTTTTACTAGAGGCGAAGTTTCTGAAGTTGAAGACATTTTGGTTCACCTTCAAGAATCTCCTTAAGTTTTCACCAGGCTCTGTACCCAGTGTTGTATTTTCTCCCAGGACCTTTATTGCAATACCATTGCTACTAGACTCTGCACCCAACCAGGTTTATTTACCAACTGATGCTGAATAAGGAATAATCCTCAAATGGCAGAAATTAATTTATCGCTGGAGAAGTCAACAGAGCTAAGGTAATGCAGAGGAGCTGGGGGCCTGGTGGGTATCTGCTTAAGTCCCGTTACATATTAATTTTTCTACAAAAAGCTCCCTTACATAGTAAGATCCAACTAAACCTATTTATACACGAGAACTCTCTGTTGATGCTTCTATTGCATAAACATAAAAATAAATTTTTAAGAATTCTCTTTTCTGGGAAACAAAATAGGCTGTAAAAAAAAAGTTTAAGAACCTTTAGATGTATATTTGAACTATTAAACAATCGTATTAGTTTGTGAAAGCACGAAAAATGGTTTCATTTATTTATCTGCACAATAGATTTTTTTTTTATAGTAATTACAAGCAGATGTATCAATGAGATGCTCATTTAGATTCGGGTTTGTAAGAAGAAAAGTTATTATCCAAGCCAATTACTCTTTTACCCACATGGCTGCACAGAGACAGAAAGTTCAATTTTCACCTCATCAGTGATTTTGTGGTATTTATTTTATTACTATAACACACCGCTGTATGGAAAGGAAACTGCTTGTGTTATTAAACAAGAATTGGGGGAAAATTGAGTACCTCCTCAATTAAAATAAAAGAGATGATTCACAATGCGGACTCCCCGCTCCGACTGACAGTGGAAAGATCAATGCTGAAGTGGCAGATTGCACGCAGCAAAACAAGATTTGAAATGCTTAATAAAGAAAAACCAAAATTGATAAAAATTACTTTGTCAGCGCAGATGTATGGCAAGTGAGAATTCTGCATTTGCAGGAGCTGGAGCAGATGGTATCCTAGGTCTCTTCCATCTCTGTTATCCATTCATCTGTATTATCCAAAGTCTTAAATTTAAGTTATCTTGAACCGTTTTGATGCAGAGTAAGAAAAAGAAGAGATGAGCAGGGCCAGCAGTGCATTAATTGCTAATATAATGCCCAGTAAGAATGAGAATTGTTGAGCTTAATAATTAACACGGAGCGTACAGAACAGGTTGATATTTCAGTACGGTTAAAAGGTTCAAGTCTCGTTCGACTTCAACACAACAGTTACTTCAGAACAGAGGGCATTTTTATCTTACAGGAAGCCACCAAATCTGATTCACTACATAATCCTGTTTTCCAGACACATGTGGTGCCTCATTTCTAATAGAGTCCAATTCCTTTGTGAATGGACTGCATTATATTCATCTTTGAAACAATCTGTAGTACTGGTAACTAAAGCACTTTTCACATCTAGTTATTTATGTTATTTGCATGTTCTAGAGCCTCCATGAAACATCTTTTCTTTTATATCTTTAATTCTATTAAGGATGAGAGAACATGAATAACTTCTGTGTATTCTGAATGTCGCAGAAAGTATCAACTTTTAGAAAAGAAAAAAAAACAAAACCAGCCCAACCTCCCCTCCACCTCAAAGCAGCACAAGCATCAGTGCAGGTGTCTTCAAATTAAGCACGTTTTAAAAAAATATAAAATAAAAGTTGAGCTTATACACCTACCAGTTATGGCTAATAAACAAATAATTAAACTTATACACTTAATTATGGATAACAACATCCTTTCTGCCATTGCTATACAGAGGCTTTCCAATCACTGCACGAGGAAGACACCTCTTTACGGTTCTCAAGCTTTCATGGAAGAAATCCAATTATAACACATAGTAGGGAAAAAAAAAAAGAGAAAGAAAAAGGGGCCAGTGCTTCACAATTCCCCCTGTGAACTAAATTTGCAGAGTCTTGTTCTGCTGCTGCTATGACTCAGAACTGCTGGCTGTGAGAGTAAACAATAATTTCAAGCCTATTCTGACACCTGGGGGCAACCTGTTTCCCAGATGACAAGTATTCCAGCAATGCATATGTGAAAAAAGCATCTGTGCTTATTTGACTCCAACCTTGTTCCATCCTGACTACTACAAACGCAGCTGAGGTGCCCTTGCTGCTCTTGCACAGAGTGCAAAGCACACAAATATTACTACCTGAGGTAGGAATTTCTCTGAGTCCTGATTGTGTGTTGAAGCATTGATTTCTTCAAGCCTATATACCTGGAAATACTGTCTGCAAGTGGAAAACTCTTCAGTCCACTAATAACTCTTTTGATTGGAAAGGAATTTTCAACACCAAAGTACGTTAAAAAACAACCCCAAACTGTTTATAGCTACAAGTAAGGAAAAGCCAGGAAGTAAGGAATTGTAGGTGAGAGTTTCCCTGCTGGATTCCACGACTATTTAATAATAAAAACATTTTATGTTGGCATGCTGGGCATGGAGAACAGCTGGCAAAACAGCACTGTTTGCCATTTTCTCTATAACGGGACATTAGGGCTAGTGTGTGTGTCACTGGGTATGCCACAGAGCTCAGAAATGAGAAGACAAAGAAAAAGTCGAGGCAGGGCAGATAGGTATTAACATCTTTTCCCCTTAAGATAAGTGTATTCACATAGGACAGGGTTGGAATACAGTATGAAAAAAAATAAATTTAAAAATCAGAGTTCTCTTAAGGTTCTCTCTCACTCAGAGCTCCCTTGGATTTAAACAGTTATAACCCAAAAATTGTGACAACGGGTATTTTTCAACTCAACTAATAATCCTCATTTGGTTTTAAACTATGTTTGAGGAAACCACCCTGAACGCACGAGTCAAAATTCACAGCTTAGAATAAAAAAAAGTGAAAATACTTGGGATATGAACATTTTCAGGTGGCTTTAAATGATTTTAGAAGGATTTCATTTATAAAAACAGCAACAAAATCAGATTTCATGGAGAAATCCTGCGTTTATCACAGGGCTGACTACCCTATACATGAACAGAAGTCTTTCCCACAATTTTACGCAGAACTTTTAAAAAAAGAACCACTTTTAGTCTCAAACACCACAAATATTTATGTCTTGTGTTCATACTATTCCAACACATAGTTCCATTAATTTATTTTAAATGTTACTTGCAGAATCACAGCTAAGCATACAGTATCTGCAGGACTGGGGCCTTAAAACAGAATAAACAACTGGTTTCAGGATTGTTTAATCATGTATTTGTGGGAGGAAAAAAAAAAAGAAATAACAGAGAGTTTGTGGATGATACTAGAAGTCCTTCCTGACTTTGATTTTATCCTGACTGGGAGGCTGGGAGAAAACTCCTGTCTCTCAGCTCGCTCATTTTACTGAGAACTCTTTCAATGCTTTCAGTCCTAGATTGTATATTATTAAAAACCTGAATCCATGTGGAATCAGAACATAACAGTATGGGATCGACTGGTAACCTGCAAGACACCAGTCTACTCATTTACCACGATCTGCAGCAGAATAAGTAGCATGTTATTTCAGACCTGTGAATCCTGAGAAACGCGTAGCGCCGATTTGCTGTATGCCTGGACAGTCACCGGCTCAACAGGTACTCGTGGTAAAATAAGCTGTTTCCGAGAAGCACCAAAATGAAGCCCCCTGATTTAGGAAGAAACAAACAGTGAGGGTTTTAAAAATGACTTTGATTTTACCTATAAAGCTCATACTGCTTCCACCTGGTTGAATCTGAAAGACTGGCTCATTTAAAATTGTGTTTAGCAAAAAAAAAAACAAAACAAAAAACAACACAACCCTAAATTACAGGAGCTAGCAGAAGGTTGCTGTGGCTACCTAAAGCTGCATTTATGATTGTATTGTTTTTTAGCTTAAAGCCAAAATAGCAAATGACCAAACTAATCTCATCTGGGCCAATACTCCCAGTTGCTTTACAAGATTCTGGTACCACAGTTGTTCTTTCTTCCTATTTGCATGTCTCTCTAATAAAACAGCCGTCACACTTACCATTTAGGGAGCTCTTCTGAATGGACTACTTTATTATCAGCAGAAGAAACAGTTAACACGTGTCTGTTTATAGTATTTAAATAACTTTCAGCAGGTTTCTGTTAAAGGGAAAAAATAACGTTTAGACTATAACAAAGATATAAGGGGTATTAAATTTATTTAACTCAGTTAATTTAGCAATCCGGATCTTCACTGGACTGAGAAGTTGACAGGCTTTGTGCTTCTGATGGACTAAATCTCAGCTTTGACTAATGGGCACAAAATCAGTGAATTCCGATGACCCAAAAAATGAAATAATCATTCTGAACAGCAACAGCTAATGAATCCCATCGTTTGCTGATCAGGAAGGGATCTCGAGGGAAGACGAATACACTGCCCCACCATACTCTAAGTCAATTGAATTACTGACAAAAACTCAGCAGTCTTCTGCATCTGCTCTATTTTACTTACTCTCAGCCCAAGATCAGTTCCTTCCCTTGCTGTTTCGAGGTCAGTAATATCCACGACTTCTACATTTCCTTTCATATCGATATTTTTCACTTTAAGCTTGTGAAGGGCTTCTTGAACCTAAAAAGCAAGTTATGAGAAAAATTATACCCATAATCAACCCCTGTGGGATTACGTAGCAGGATTTAATCCAAATCAAATGTTTCCTAAATACAGGAAAAAACGCACGTGCCTTCCCACACTTCTGTACTTTCATAAGCAATGGAGTACAAAGCCAACGACTTTAAGGTCACTGCTTGTGGAAAACCTAAGAAAACAATTTTCAAACAAGTATCACAAAGCAAAGGCAATAAAGTTCAGGGCAGAAGTCCTTTACCAAGGAATGATGTTTCCTTACACATTCCAAGCACTTCCCTTGGCTTAACTGTGCCAGAATCTCCAAAGTGGTAACGAGGGACTGAAACCTAGAGTTAGCCTCAGAGGGGATCATGTCAGCCCATGTCCAAAAAACCCGTGTATTTACACCGGAAAAGTTCAAGGTCTCATTACGCTAAGAACCATAACATTTACAAAGCCCAAGCCCTGATCCAAAACGATCCAAACGGACCCAAAAAGCCGCTCCCTCCTCAGCGCGGGACCGAGTGCCCTCCCTCAGGCCGCGCCGCCCGCGCCTCAGCCCCCGGGGAGGAGGGTTCCCGCCGGGAGCTCGTCCCCACAGCTACCAAGGAAGGCCGAGACCCTGCTGAGGGCGCTACCCGGACACCCACCTGCACCGGCCCGGTTCCCGCCATGGTGGCTGCCGCCCTCCCCCTTAGCAACGGGACGCGCCGGTCGGGCGGCACCATCCGCCTCGCCGCGGGGAGGCCAAGGGCACGTCAACCGGGGGCCGAGCCCGTTCCGCGCTTCGCTCCTCCCTTCCCNAAAAGAAGAAAAGACGCGGATTGGGTGTTTTGGAGCCTCTAAGATCAAGGAGGAGGCGATGTCACCACCACGGGAATAAAAACCACCACCAAACACCAACAAAAAAAACAGAGGCCCCACATCCCAAAATGGTTTGCTACCGACAGGCCACTTGCTGTGTCTTAGATGTAAATAAACCATAAGTTCTATCCGGATGAAATAACTTGAGAATTGCCTTGAGACTGAATAAATGTAATATTTCTTGCAATAACAAATGACCTTGCTTCACTGGGATATGTCTGTGGACCAGCTGGCCCCTGGGACAAGAGGGAGAAACCAGAGGGTCTCAAAAGTATCAGCAAAGGGGAAACAAAACTGAACTGTCCCTCTTCTTTCCATTTATGAAGCAAACAGACAATCTTGGACCTTAATTTCTGAAATTCCTGGTGTGTCTAAGCTCTTGTTTCATTTAGCCTTGCTTTCAGAGGATCATGGAATTATTTAGTTTGGAAAAGACCTTTCAGATCACCATGCGTTAGACCATTTGTTGTCCCAATGCAGCAGCACAAAAAAGAGAAAGCTGAAAAATTTGTTTTCTGCAGTTGTTGGAATTGTAGATGACACTTCTTCCATATCAAATACATAGAATTCATTCTGTAGGAAGTGGTTTTCTTTGAACCCAGTTCCCCTTTTTATGTCTTGAAAAGGTGAAACCCAAGACCTGATAGAGAAAAACACTTTGGTGGAATTTGTAGTAATCCTAAAATCAGGGGGATTATTGGTTGAAACCATTTAGATCTTGGTGGTTTTGCTGTTAGAGTTTAGTACAGCCTTGCTTTGTAGGGAAGGGTCTTGAACAGTTTGATGGGTATATCAAGATGTATAACTGATCAATAACTCCAACCCCATTTCTAGGGATGTTTTTGGCTGTTCCTGAGCAAAATCTTGCCTAGGAGCCTGATAAAGCACAGGGCTGCCCCCAGGGACAGTGCTTTCCATCTCATTAAACCAATTTTTGAAACAAGGATGGCAGTACAAGGTCAGCAGTCACTGGCTTCTGTCAGAGCAGCTGGAATGCTACTGAATTATTTAAGGATTCCATATCAAAGAATATTATTATTGGTTGTTGCTTTTGAGGAAGGTGTAAGCATATTGGAATTATTCAAGGTTCCTGTAGGTTTCCTTTGATTCTTTTTCGTAATGAAAACAAGTGAAAAAAGGTGAGCAAAAAACTTCATAGAAATGCTATTTAATCTGAGTAAGTCTTAATCATTCAGAATTATTTTTTTAAAAGTAGTACTCACTTTGAAATGTCTGGGCTTCTGGCTCTTTTCCAGTACCAAACCTGGAGTCTTTTAGATCATTGTCATGTCCTCTGATTGTGTTTTTTCACAAAAGACATTAAAATCTTCCTGAAAGAAACATTATCATTGATTAAAATAATACCATGAGAATTTTAAGCTTCTGCTTTGTCTAACAAGTGACATTACATCAGATCCAGGAGCAGAAGCATAAGGAGAAGATTGTAAAACATTCAAGGACATGCTGAGGATGATGAGGCAGCTGTGGCTGGCTACAGTAGGTTCAGCTCAAGGGTTTGGGTCAGTTAAAGAACTGGTACAGTTCTCAGGACTGGTGCTTTTACAGAACAAAGTGTCCCACCAGATTGAAGGCATTATTTGATATTATTTATTGCACCAGAGGAGGTTTGGGTNACACCAGATTGAAGGCATTATTTATTGCACCAGAGGAGGTTTGGGTTGGAGCTGAGGAACAATTCGTTGCCTGTTGGGGCTGTTCAGGCCTGTGCCAGGCTGCCCAGGGCAGGGCTGGAGTCCCCCTGCTCCCTGGAGGGGTTTCCAAGGCGTGGAGCTGTGGTGCTGAGGGACAGGGCTCAGTGGGGCCCTGGCAGGGATGGGGCAGCGCATGGGTTCTATCTTCAAGGTCTCTTCCAACCAAAACCATTCTATGATTCCATGCTGGACTTCCCTGGTACATGCTCTTAGACACATTTATCACAAATTAAAACATTAAATCAGATTCTTCTGGTTTTAAAAAGTGCTGGCCAACAGTTAAATACTGACTGCCGTGATTTATTTTTCTCTTTAACTGTTTACAACTCCCCTCCTCCCCCCCAGCACATTTCCGAGTTCTCTTTACCCCTTGTGTGATTTGCAGGAGTATTTTTTATGGTGTATTCCACCAGGTGGCTCTCAAGGCCCAGAATGTGAGAACTACTTGGTGTACCTACTACCCAAGAGGACTTGAGGATCGTTTAAGGGCCCGGTAGAAAACTGAATTATGTTCTTATAGCCCATATTCAATCTAAAAGACACTAAGAAGAACAAGCAATAACTTCATCCCTTTGGAAAAAAAAACAACAACAAACAACCTGCAAAGAATTGTAATAATTTTGAAGCAGTTAGTAAGTTACTGTTAAACAAAGAATATAGTAGAAGTGGTTAAATATCAGTTGGGTATTAGAGAACTGGCAACAGTGCTGCAAGCAGCAGGAGATCTAACTCTGGTTCTCTGATTATTATTCAACTCTTTTCTGAAGAGTTATTTCTAGTCTCCAGTTCTTCTGAAAAAGTATTTGCTGCCTTGCACTTACTAAGTACTTACTAAGCCTGTGCGTTACACAAAGGGCCTGGATGTTTGGTTTTATAATTTTGCAATGTTCTCTTCCATGTCTTGTCAACCATTGTTTAATTTACCTCATCTATGTGCAGACTCAAAAATCAACAAGTATAAATCAGTAAAAAGAGCAGTTTATGTAAACAGCTGAAATTAATTTATAAAAGTATTACTCAGAATATTATCCAGTTTATTAGAAACTAGATACTTATGAGTAAAGAAAGGACACAATTAATGCATTTGCTGGAAAACAAAAGCTACTGACTGCCTGGAAGTAAAAAAACCCACCACAAGAGCCTTTTCTCTGGCCAAACCACTGAAGTTTGAAAATTCATTGAGCTGTATGATACCAGTCACTGGACTGAGCCATGAACTGATGGGGTGTGTCAGTTGCTGGCATGTTTTTAAATGGTTTTCTGCTAGAAACTGGGCAAAGTGAGTCATGAACTGGGATACACTGGAGGAAGATAATTGTCCGACAAACGTGGTGATCTCGACATCAGAGGGTTTGTACATGAATACGTGCTGGAGGTAGTGACTCAAGGATGATTCTGGAGTTCACTTTGAAATGGCCTGTTTGCTCTCTAGCTTCAAATTATTCATTGTAGATGAAGCACCTTCTATTGCTTCTGGAAAAGCACTTCCAAAGTCCTTCTACACAGAAGTGTGGGACAAAAATAAATTGTCTTAATTAGGAATCAGCAGTTATTGGTAAGATTGGAGAAGTCATTTCAGTAAAAATAAGCATCCACCATCGGTTGCACTATTTCTTAGAGGACCTTGAGCTCCAAACCAGGTTTGAGTGATACTAAACCAACATTCTTTTGGGGCACGAACTCCGTGTATGTTTTTAGTGCTTTTTCGTGGTGATGCATTTGGAGGCTGTTTGCATTCCTGTCATCCACGAAAAAGCTGAGCTGATTGAGTCAGTCCAGGAGATCTGCCTCCTGTTGTGGTCAAAGAGTGACTCAGTTGGTTTTTCAGGCTCTTTGGATGGCAAACCACCGACACTTTCAATGGCTGCAGAGTTTAAAATTAAAGAATATACATTTGACAAGCCACCTCCTTTTGCCATATTAATTTTCTAGATGTTTATTCTATAACCAAATAAAACTTAACGGGGTTTATCCTGATGAATTTTCTCTAAATCAGATCTGAAGCTATTCTGGCTGAGTTTATTCCATAAAATACCAGCTGTCTTAGGAAGGAATTTCTGGAATCCAGAAGTAGCAAATGTAATCCTTAAAACTAGTTCCAACAGCTATATCCTTGACCACTCAGTGTGTATTTCTAGCCTAGTCTCCTCTTGTTTACTTTGAAGGCCAAAACCTAATGGGTTTAAGTGACTTCTGTGGCAGAAAACCATTCACAAGGTACCCAAACTGCATTTAGTTTCCTGCCAGCAGCAATCAAAGCTGATTTGCGGTCAGTTGTTAGCACCCTAGATGCTGAGACACAGCAAGTCTGAAACCTTTCAGAAAGTTCCTGCAGCCCTTTTGAGTTTAGTGTGCAAGGTCCACTTTTACTGGGGGAGAAACTTCACAGGGGAGTGGCAAAATCTCTTTGGATGAACGAGGGGCAATCAGAAGCACAATGGGATGAAAGGAAACCGCTTAAAATCCGGGAACAAGTAGCAGGGAATAGGAAGTGGGGCATGTCCTCATTCTTCTAGCAGTACTTTGAGGCTTAAATTTGTCCATGAACTCTTTTGTCAGAAAAAAACCCACAACTCCCCTCCTCCAAAAAAAAACCCTCAAAGAAATGTGAAAGTTCCTTCATATCAGCTTTTGGAAATCTTTTAGAAATTCTTTCCTTTTGTATGCTCACTAAGGTGGCTAATGTTAGTGAGTCACTTTTGAACCTTTGCCTTTTCTCACCTTTTTTCTCTCCCTTTGGCTTAAGTCTTACTGCAGTCTTTCTGTGTTTCAATAATTCCTACGGCCTCCTTTATTCCTAGCATCTCTTGGCATTGACTTGCCATTCTGTTTGCTAAGAAACTGATTTCTACTTTGTCATAACTTAAAACACCAGTGAAGGGAAATTTATAGCCTGTTTTACATAACATTCAAAACCTTCAAACAAAACATCTGCTTTCCAGGGCAGAAAATTAAGATTATGCCTCCATTGAAAAGCTGGGCAACAGATAACTCTGGAAAGAAGCATCCCTGTGTCCTGGACATGTACAGTGCCAACCTTGGCAGTCAAGTTTTCCTGCCTTTTTATTGATGATTTCAAATTCATATCCACATTATTTTGGGGAGTAACATAAGATGTTAGCTTGTTCTAACATCTTCAGGAATTGTTTCCCAATACCTTTAAAATATGACCTTTAAGATCTTTGAAAACTCATCAACTTTATTTTATTTTTTCTCTTCTGATGCCCAAAGAAATTCCAGATGACTTGGTCAATTTTACATATAATTGACTTTTTGTAAATAGCCATGAGCTTGTCCAGCTTGAGCAAGTTACTCTGCTCTTTGCAGCAAGTTGTAAATGGGATGTTCTGCTCCTAACCATAATTCAACTCCACCAGGTGGCTGTCACACCACCAGCGTGCCCGGTGAAGGTTGCTACCAGCACACCAAGAGCAGTGGTTTAACATCACATTATTAAAGCACTGCCTCAGATTTTAATTGTTGAACTCCTACGTGGAATTTAATGGGAATTACATCTGAATTGGAGTAACCTGGTTTGTTTTCATTAGTTACCTTCAGATTTTGGTCACAATCAAACAGTTCTTTACCTCAGTGAACATGGAAGGCTTTTCCCTGCATTAAAAAAGTTTAGGTATTCCCTTCATCCCTCCATTCCATCCATATATTTACAAGTAGTGAGTTTGAGGCTAACACTTTAAAGCACATTTCCAGGATAAAAAAAGACTTGCTTTCTCCACAGCATCTGTACCATCTTTTATTTTGAAAGCTAGAAAATAAACTCTCCTGAAACAATTGTTTTGAAAAAATCACCCTTGAAAGCTAAATAACCTCAAGGACAGAGAAACAAATGGAGCTTGAATTTTTCAAGATCTTAACTATATACTGATATTTTATAGTAAGGAAAGATGGTTCCGTGTTGGCATCCTACCAAGCCTCTCTAGACAAAATATTTTCTCACTGCTGGTTTTATCATCTGTCCCATTTGTTTTCTTTTATCCAGGTATCACAGGAAGAGATGACCTCACTGTGGGTGCAATTACAAGTGGAAGAGTGAATTTCTACCCCTGGACAATAGATAATAAATATTACTCTGCAGATATCCACCTCTGTGTAGTCCCCAGCACGTTCCACGTTACTGGGGATATTGCTGAATCCGTGCAGGCGTTTGTCGTGTACTTCGACAGCGCAATAGTAAGACTCTTCCGCTTCGTTATATTGCTTTATCTGTGTGATATCATTGCCTTATCACAGTGATAACCACAAATTATATTCTCTTCATCTTGTGCCATCCATTCCTTTTAGGCTGTTCTATTACTTCACAGTAAATCGATGTTCAGTTATGCCTGCTAACAATGGAAGAAGTTTCCTTCCCTTTTACTCTTATACTCCAGCTGGAAGGGGCGTATTTGTATCCTGAAAACCCCTCTAAGGGAGGCAAATCCTCCTCCAGCTTTATTCCTAGCTGACACTGGTTCAGAAAGGCTGCTTTAGAACAGCCAAGAATCCAGGAGTTAAACCAAGACTGAGTGCTATCATTTTACCCAAAATTGTTCCAGCAGTGAAAACTGTGCTTTAGCAAAAGCCAGGGAGATTCTGAGACCAAAAAATAAAGATTCTAAAGAAGGAACTGGTTTTCACCACAGATGGGAGGGACATACCACACCTTCTGCACAGATACCTTTAGCCAGACATCTCAGGGGTGTCTGAGAATAAACTGGAGCATTGGGAATTGTTCAGCAGCCCCCCCATAACATCCACGTTAGCATAGAAGATGGAGTGGCTGCATGTTAAATCCAAATTAAATACTCATGGTTAGCCTTAAGGAAAAATCTCACCTAATCTACACTAGGAATGCATAATTAATACTAAATATGGAAGGGAGGTCTGAGGCAGTAGGATTAACTCGTCTTGAAAGTAAGTCAGGAACCACAAGTTGTGTATAAAGCAGCTTCTCCGACTGGAACACAAGTGTCAGACGTACTTGATATGTGTGTTTGCACATTTCCTTGCTTTGTTTTATTCTAATACTGTTAGTGATTTAAAACTAGTTTAAAGACTACAGTGTTGGATGTATTACAAAATATTTTTTTCCTCCTTTAGAAATCTGGACTTGATAGTGTTTCTGAATGGCTTCCCCTGACAGAAGAGTGGTTACCAGAAGTCATGATCCTGGTTTGTAACAGAGTATCTGAAAACGGTACGAAACTCAAGTTCCAAACTGACTTAAACTTACTAACCTTGTATAATAATTTATTTTCTAATGAAATCAACACAACTGTTTTGCAAGATATCTGTGAGACTGGGCTTGGGACTTGACTGAGAAGAGCCAGGTTACCCTCATGACCAGAAACAGAAGCCCTAAGCTGGTTGTGGTTAAACCTGAGTCAGAATTTCACAAGCTTAGCACACACTCTGTGTATATCCCCTTCCCAGTATACACCAGCATGCACTGCAAGGTAACTCACCAAGAATTCATATTACTGGCAATGCATGATCCTCTGGTGAAGAATGAGGATGACTGATGGTTGCTTAACTACAGCAGAAAATACATTCATCTTTTTGCCCCCTTGGACATTAAATAGCTTGCTGTATAGTTCCAGATTAATACATACAACACCACAGCAAGCCGTGATATGTCCCTGCAACTCAATTCAGATTCAAACACATTCAAAACCTAATAGAAATCTGCATTCACTGTGACACTTCACTAACATTTCCCTTTGAGTTCCCACTGATATTTGAAAAACCCCCCTATCAAAGGAGAAGTTTAATTCTGCAGTTTTTGGAATCAAATTCAAAGTGTGTGGAGGACCCACCCCAGCTACTATATACAATCCAGAATAAGCAAACAACTTTAAGAGAATAAAGCACAGCTAAAGATTGAACCTCTGATATTCATCTCAAATGTGTACGTTTAGTATGTGGTTTTGTTTCCCAACTTTAGGTGTTAACAGACAGAAAGCTCAAGAATGGTGCATCAAGCACGGCTTTGAACTGGTAGAACTGAGCCCTGAGGAGCTGCCTGATGAAGATGGTAGGACTGCTACTTCTGGTTTAATTTTCAGAGCAAAAAAGGCATACCTTCTAACAATTTCTGTGCTACATGATTAGAGTGGAATGCTCCCAGTTGGTGAGGCTTAGTCTCAGCTATAAAAGATCAGGAGAAGGAGATTATTTCCTCCAAGAATTCCATTCATCTCCTCTCAAATACAGCTGCTGTTTACGTAGCACCTACATAAAAATAATATCTGCTGCTTTTTCTGGCACTAATCCTAGGACGCTATTGATAGATTAGAAGCATTTATATTTCACTTTGGAAAGAAATCTAAACGAAACAAGAACCAGAGAGATGCAGAAGAATAGGAAAATGCTTTGTCTTTTCTAAAGAGACTTTAAAAACTATCATAGATACCAAAAAAGGTAGACATTATTCAAAGTGTGACATGATAAGCTGAAAAGGGGAGATTGTTCAAAACATTTTAAAATAGCATGCAGTGTTACACAGGAAACAAACCAGTTTCAAAATCACTAGTTGACCATATGTTTATAACTTGAAAAAAACATCAAGCAAAGTCAGAAGCGTGATGTGTGATGTTCCGCTCTTGAAGAGTGACTGTGCATTTCCTGACAGCCTTATCTCCTCATTTCAGTCATACAAAAAAAGCATTTAAATCTTACCTCTAACAGAGCGAAAATGAGATAACTGACTCCATTTCCAGGCTTAAGTGGCATTAGTCACTAACATTTGCTCTGTTTCAGGTTCACCAAGTACAGAGCCATCACCAAAAATAATTGAGTCTGAAGGTCTGAGCTAGAACTCCAGTTCCTCCCTTCCCTACCCCCTTTAAAAGCCTAGATGAAAATTGTATCTTGAGTAGCTGAGAAGCCCCCTCCTCCCCTCACCGTGTCTTTAAAGGTGCGTTTCTTTTTGGCACTTTGTTAGTCAGGGAGGGAGGTACACGCTTATTTCTGACTTACAGAAACCAGAACAATTGGAAATTTGTACCTCTTAGACTAAAGTTTTCTTTGAAGGCACTTGAAAAGAAAAATACTAGTAACAGTTAGTCACATTGTTGGGTGTTTTTTTCCTATCGAGTAATTGTTGTAGAGAACAAACTATTTACTATTTAAATAGTGTAAGTAATGGGAATAACACCACAGGATGTTAATCTTTGAAGTATTAAAATATATGTTCTTTCCTGGATTTTTCATATGGCAGTTGATTCACTCTGACTCACGCAGAAGAGGAAATTCATTCCAGTGAGTAACATCTTTAACCCGGTAAACACGCTGGATGAATTATTAGCAAAAGATAAAATGATGGCAATAAACACACTCCACCAACACCTGTTTACAAATGGTGACATTTGGGGCAGCTCATCACAACTGAGCTGGAGCTTTTGCTAGCACTACACAGTTAGTTGGTTGTGCAGCAGGGGCAGGAACTCTCAACTGAGACTCTCAATAGTGACTCTGATAAAAAAAACAAACAGCAGCATCCTAGAGGGCAAAATACTTGATCTGAGGCATCACACAATTCAAAACTCATTTTTAAACACAGTTTCAATTACCACACCTGTCCCGGAGTCATCCTTAAAGAGTTTGATTTTTAAGCAACCACATTTTTGTATCCAGAGGGTTTTTTTTATCCCCCCCCCCGCCCCTTATTGCTTCATGTGACCTGCACAAAGATGGGAAGTTGACTAAACTGAGGAAATGGGAAAACTGACTTTGTACCAAGTGGTGTCAGAGCTATTCAGCAAATAAGTTGGAATCCAAATAATGTTTTCATAGCCTTTCAAGGTACTGTAATACACAGAATTACTGGAACATTTGGAGTCAGATGCTGTGGCAATAGCTTTACAATGAGCATTTTTATTTTTAACAAGCATCACAGTTTTTATGAACACTTGTCTCAAATTCTTTCCTTTCCAAAGGAAGGAAAAGTGATTCCAGCATCTCTTTTTGTGTGATAGAGTATTTTCAAGAACTTGGGGTAAAACATGCCTGGCTTTCAACAGCAATTGCCTATTGCTATTAAATTTACTTGGGTGTTAGTGAACAATGTAGGCCTCATGGTAAATATTTAACAAAGGCCCTACTTGGAATTTAGATCTCTACAAAAGGCTGAGAGCTCACAGTTCATCATTACCTGGAAGCCTGGACCACAAGTGAGGTGTTAATTGAGAGCTGTTTGACCTCTCATGAAGCAAAGGCAAGAAATCTGTGTTTCCTCACAAAATAAATGATTTATATCCCTCGCTACAAGCTAGGACAGGCATTTGGATACATGGAGTTTGATCCAATTATTAGGAGCATGATGTCTTTCTCTTTTGGTTTAGATGATTTTCCGGAGTCCACTGGAGTGAAACGAATTGTACAAGCCTTGAATGCCAACGTGTGGTCCAACGTCGTCATGAAGAGCGGTATGTAACCCAGGTTCCTCTTAAAATGAATTCTAGAGAACCCAAGGCCTAGAGGGCTTCGTATTTTTAGCAGAAACTTAAAACTGAGCAGCTACACCACTCCTGCCACCACATCAGTACGTTGAGAACTAGAGTTCTCCCCAGCCTCTTACAGGCAGTAGTAGGATTTCAGGTACCGCTTTCACTGTCCCTCGATGCACAGAGAAAACTCAGAGGCAGTGGGTGAGATTTATACCTGTTCCCTCTCTACCAATAACTTGGGTTAAATATTCCACTAACTCTTCAAGTTTGAATGAAAAATGAAAGCTCTTTCTTTTCATTATCAGCTTGGTCTAAAAACCAGTACGTGGCTTAGCATAAACCAGAAGAATAAGTGTTAGATTCCAAATTTGTTACAGTTTTTAAAAAAAATAGTTTGAAATGAGAATAGCAAGCGTGGAGATGAGATTGGGCAAGGTGAATTCACATGTCTGCTGAAGGACACACAAAGTTCAGCACAAGGACTGTCTGCCCTACAGAAAACCCCACTTGAGTCCATGGGAGCCACAGAATTTTGTGAAAACAGTGCAAAACTCAGGCAACCTCAGATAATTTTCTGCAGATAATTATCAGGTAGCATTAGAAATTTGGAATAGGCACTTTAGGGTCAGACTCATCAGAGAAGGAAATGCTGTGGCAAGCCCAGAATTATTGCAAGTGTAGCTACTTCTATTGGCTCAGAAATCTTTAATTACCTTTCTAAGAACACGAGCTGGCACAGGAAACCTAGGAAGATTAAACTCTTGTGAAACAAGACACATAAGGCCAAGCACTCCACAAAGTCTCATCCCTGTAGCAACCTTCCAATGTCTGCCTGCTCCCTGATGTACAGTTCTCTACTGTTGCTGCTTCTTCCTTCCTACATCTTGTAACCATGTAAAGATTTCAGGTGCTGAGAGCCTTCTCCTACTTCCTGTAGCTGGGACTCAGTGGGACTAGGATGAGAACTACTAAACTGATAAATTTAGTAATTTTTTTTTTGATACAGCCTTTTGAGTCTCTCATACCACATGAGGATGAGGGTGAAGGAGTTTCTGCCTTCACAGTACCATTGTAGAGAAATAAGGGGCCATTGGAGATGGTGTGAAGTTACCTCACTGGTGCTAAAATGGTTTGCTCAACACTGTATTTCCTGCATTTGACAGATACCACATCACAAAAGAATGGAATTAAGTCCCACATTCACTTCTTCATGGGGGGAAATTCCTCTCTGCATCATTAGTGTGCTCTGTAAAGGTCAGACTCCTCAAAAATCCACATTTTCTCTCTCCACCGGGCAGAAACCACACGGCACTGATGCACAGCACTGCAAACCCCTCAGGAAATGAACTATATTTGGAAGCTGGTGCAGCCTGACTCTGCCTTCAAAGGGAAATTGTTGAGCTCATTTTACTTAAAAATAAACCTTTTTACAACCTGTAACATATCTTTTGTTTTCAGCTTCCTCCCGCTCCTGGAAACTGGCCACCATGCAAATCAAACTGGAGGGCTTTTTTACTGAATTCCCTCTAACTGCTGGCCAGTTAGAAACCATGGAGTTGTACTGCACAGGAAGGTTTTTCAGAGTGTAAGATAGTTGTGTGGTAGTAAATACTTAGAGCACTGCTAAGGGTAGCCATGCAAAAAGCCTTGCCTTCCTTAAGTATCTGTTTGAAAACATTAGTTTACAGACCAAACAGGAATGGTTTTTCCCAAGTACAAGCATTAAACTCATTATTTTTTAAGGTGATTTATCTTAAACCCAAACACAATTTTTCTTAAATTGTAAAGTAATTTTTTTCACGCACCTAGTAAGACAATTCTTGACTTTTTGATTTTTTTTTCCTCTAACCATTAAATACATTCATTCTCACAGCAATTCATAAAAGTAGGTATTAAACACAAAATAGCTGAATTGTAAACATTTTCAGCTCAAGTAACACCCCAGGCTCTGTAAGGAAATAAAGCAATATTGCTTCTAGTAACAGAAAACCAAGCAGTCTTACCTGAGAGTCTCCAGAGGGTGGTTCCCTTTTCGAGTTGGTGTCAAGTTGCTGGTTCTCCAGCACCTCAGAGTTCTCCTCCAGCTGAGAGCCAGGTGGTTTTCTTCCCCTTAGTGCAAAAGAGCACAAGCAATTCTTCACTTTTCCCTCCACAAAGACAGCACACTATCATACCTACAAGAGCAAAGCACACTGACTGAGGTGCTGAGGAGAGCCCACTTACTGCCCTCTGAAAGAGCTGCCGGGCTCATTTCCTGCTTAAATAGGTGCCTCGTGATCCCAGCTGGAGCTGGTTACCTCAGGTGGGACCAGTCATTAGAATCACAGAGTGTTCCAGCCCAGAAGGGACCTTTCAAAGTCATCTGGCCCAACCCTCCTGCAGGGACATCTGCAACTGGAGCAGGTTGCTCAGAGCCCCATCCAACCTCCCCTGCAATGGGGCCAGGGATGGGGCAGCCACCACCTCTCGGGGCAACCTGGGCCAGGCTCTCACCACCCTCAGCACCAACCAGTTCTCCCTTCTCTCCAGTCGAAATCTCCCTCTTTTAGTTTCAACCCATCCCGCCTTGTCCTGTCCCAACAGGCCCTGCTCCAAAGTCTGTCCCCACCTTTCTGACAGGCCCCTGGAAGCCCTGACAGGCCCCCAGAAGGTCTCCCTGGAGCCTTCTCTTCTCCAGGCTGCCCAAGCCCAACTCTCCCAGCCTGGCCTCCCAGCAGAGGGTTCCAGCCCTCCCAGCATTGCTGGGGCTCCTCTGGCCCCGCTCCAACAGCTCCCTGTCTCTCCTGGGCTGAGGACTCCGGAGCTGGGCCCAGTCCTGCAGCCGGGGGGGGTCTCTCCAGAGCACTCTTCATAAAGAATTAACCTGATTTAGAGGGACCTATTAAAACCTCATTATGAATTTTGAGTTTTTAATTCCAGTTTTGTATGGAAGGTGGGATCACCACATGTCAGCTAGAGACAGACTGTGGAGGCACATTTATGACTCTGGAAGCCACATTGAGAGCTCTGCAGCTATTGAGTGGTGCCTGTGAAACTCCACAGACTCCACCATAACAGAGCCACCGTTTTTGGCTGTGGTGCCGTAAGAACACTGTGTAAAGCATCACCCGCTTCCCACATTGCACCCAGAAAATTGAAGTAATTTTCACATCCAGTAAAAAAAATTTATAAGGGAGGGTTTTTCAAGGGTGTGCCTGCAACCAAGTGTGACCGCTGCCACCTCCCTAAGCACCGAGCCAGAAACAAACAGCTGCTCCTCAGAGGTCCCTGCTGTGGAGGCCGGTTCTTCCTTAACTGGGACACCATTTGGTCATGACACTGGCTGAGGTGATGTGTCTGGGGGGTGGGGGGGAGCAGAGCCACTCTGGTTTTTCTGTACAGGCTGAACTGGAAGTGTCGATGGGGAAGAGGTGCCTGATGAGGTCACTCCATCCACCCCTCTGCCAGAGTGGGAATGTTCCCCCTCAAGTACACACTGGACTGCAGATGACTCAGGAATTGGCCGAATGTCCAGCCTGAGGCTTTCTCTAAAGACCTTTCTTCGCTCAGCCTGCTGAAACCTGGGGCAGCTCCTCTATTGTAGGTCACGAGCCCCGTTTTTTATCGCTCGGGCGTCTACCTGGTGGACTCTCTGGGCTTTCACGTGTCTTCTGCTGAGCGTTTTGAAGGCCGTTCGTTGGGCTAGACCGAGCCACTTCTGCCAAACCTTTGTTGAGAGACCTGTTAGGGAATTAAAACCGTATAAAGCTGAGCCGATTGAAGCAAATACCTGCTGGGGGGAGCAGGAGGGGAGAAGAGGATGGGGACAGGCCACCCATTAGTAGACAGCAGAGATCATTAAACAGGAACCGAGGGCTTAGCACCGGAGACGTGTTTACACGGTTTCTAGATGGCCCCTGGATTTAGTCCCACCTTCGACTTGTCGACGTGAAATTTTGTGTAAATGGCAAGAAAATTTGGCCGGTGCGTAAAAATGACATCATCCTAACATCTGAGTCTAGAGCTTAGTCATTCGGGTAAGATGAATTTAAAACACATTTTTAAAAAAGAAGTCATCTTAATCTTTCTGCTGGCACAACTCATTGTTCCCCGGCTGCTCGTAGGACAATAACTTACGGTTGGTTTTTTTTTTTCCGTTGGCTAAAACGCTGAGGTTTTCAGAAAAATCTCCCCAGTCCCTGGCGTGACTGCAAATATTTACTACTTGATGCAAGGCCAGCTGAAAACATGGCTTAGAACAACGCACCTCAAAATATCTACGCATATATTTAGATATATTATGAATACATTTAGATTTTTCAAATCAATTTTACAAATACAGTTAATTTACCTCCTGGCTTACCCACCTATTCCCCAATGGTAATATTTAGCAGTAAATATTGTTAATAAAGCTTAAAAAAAAAGCTTAGAGACTGAAAAATCAGCGCTTAAAATCCCTTTTGAAGTGCGCTGACTCCGTTTCACAGGGTGCTGTGTGTCCTCCCTGAAATATCCTCTGTCCCACCCGATCAGTTACAACTATTTGTAATCGTACTACCTGGTGTTCAGTCAAACTAACCTCTGGTTTGTCTCCAGACAGGACCCAGGGCTTCGGGCTGCTCAGTACATTAGCAGGTGCCAACTGCAGCGTTGGCTCGGAAGAGACGCAAGCTACAGAAGTAAACAGTAATTCCTGTTTCTTGTTCTTTGCTCAGCACCATTCCCGGTGTTGTGCTTTCCTGTGGGCACACCTTGAGGGGTGGGGGACAGCTTTCAGGTTTTCCCGCCTTTCTCCAGAGCTGCTTCACAGCCCGTTGAAAAGTTGGTGAAAGGAAATATTTTTGGTCAGAAAAACTATTTGCGTTTTTCTTCCAAGTCCTCCCAAGACAGTTGTTCCTTAGAGTTGTCCCCTCCTGGCTGGGAACTTGCCGTTCTTCAGGTTGTTGCCTCGGAACTCACCGTGTTACCTGGAGATTTCGGACTGTGTGCCGAGTGGCGGGTGTTGCCGGCACCGACTTGTGTGCTGTGTGGATCTGTTACCCCAGACAACCCCCTGGAGCCCAGGAAAGATGATTCAAAGCTCCATTCAAGGTGGTGGTGTCCCCACCCATGGCCGGGGAGTTGGAACAAGATGATCTTTAAGGTCCCTTCCAACCCAAAGCTTTTTATGAGTCTGATTCCCTGAGGAGTATCCAAGAGCACTGGTTTTCATTTTCCTAATACACATGGTACAGGTTTTCTAGGAAGTAACAGTTCAAGATAAAGAGTAAATTTTTGAAAGTGAAAACAGGAAGCACCTGATTTGCTGCTGATGCTTTTTAGGTGTGTTATTGGATACTCTGATACCTGTTTGTTTCCCAACAGTCCCACCCAGCATCAGCAGATGGAGAAGAATCCCATTTAGACAGCGGAGAAGATGGAGCGAGCACAAACAGCCTGCAGACTGACAACGTTGTGGGTAAGCTCTTTCTCTGCTTGGCAGATGTGTTGGAGCAGGGACCCCTGAAGCCACTGGCCTCAATCACAAGTGTGGCATAAATCAAAGAATTGTTCTCCTTGGAAAAGCCCTTTCAGCTCCTGGAGTCCNAATCCTCTGGGCAGAGCCCGCAGAGGCTGACTGGTTTGGTGTTAGGTGGTCTCCTTCTCAAACACATGGCCCCAGGTTTGGGTAGCACAGAGCTCCTGCAGCACTACCAACTGCAACCAGGCAGGTCTGATTTACTGACAGGTCCTTTTGCGCGTGTTGTGATAATTCTGTGTATCTAAAAACACCTTCAGAAGAATAAAGCTTCAAGCTTTGTGGTTGCAGAGCCAAACCGTTACAGTTTGGCCCCGTTGGAGGTGACCGAAGCAGACTCCGCAGGGGTCTCTCCGAAGAAGTTCTGGGGTTTTCAGCTCCAGGTCCTTTCATTGGAGCATCCCAGGAGATGGGACTTTCTTACAGGTTGTACACGGAGATGTGAAGGTTGGGTGTTGTCAGTTGTGGTCTAGGCCTAGTCCCATTACTCTTTAATTTACTCCGTGGCTGTTCCTGGACAAATTATTTTATACCAAGCAAGAAACATTAAATATCAGATGAACCCAACCCCCTCTTGCAATGGAATCTGAGAGGATGAATCACCACTGTAACCTTGCCAGGAATTGTCTGTAGGAACAACCAGTAAATTCAACCTTTCTTTTTCTCCCGTGGTGGTGGTGGGGAGTTTGCAAATGGGATTTGCAGATGTGAAAATATTGCTTTGATCAAAAATGCTTTTGTACCTGCTGACTAAACTGAATAATTCCAGTGGAACCAACGGAAATGCATTCATTTCAGATCCGGCCTTAGATACGGACATTCAGGAGCTGGCCAACCTGACCACCAGGGACGGCGACCTGGAGAACTTCGAGAGGCTCTTCTCAAAGCTGAAAGAAATGAAAGGTAATGGGTAAAGTGGTGGGGGGTTGTTGTGTTTGGTTTTGTTTTTTTTTCTCTTTTAGCTCTTGCAATTTAAAGCCACAAAGGTTTGAGATGAAATCCAGCGTGCTCGGAAGCGCCGGCTTCCTGGGCTTTGGGAATCGCAGTCGCTTGTGGGAAATAAGATTCCTCTTTTATGATCTTAAACTGGTTTCTCGGTAGTCCCCTAAAACCAACAGGCCGTTCCCTCCCTGCCCCCTCCTGAGGCTGACGACCTAAATCATCTTCTTTTCCACAGATAAAGCTGCAACGCTGCCTCACGAGCAAAGAAAACTACACGCGGAAAAGGTGAGGGTTTGAGAGCAGCATTGACGTTATCAAAAATGAGCTTTTTCCTTTCTGAGCCACGGTGTCTTTTCTTGAAGAGCTCCTGGGCTAAGAGTGGGAAGAATAAAACCTCCCAGTCCTAGGGAAGGCTCTCTGGGGTCTCCCAAGAAGGAATAATAAACCTGGAAGTTTGAAACACCAGAAAAAAAAACTTTCCTCTTTCAAAATGTCTGAAATGAAGGCCCTGCTTGAAGCCGGCTTCTGCCGAAGGAGAAACTGTGATCTCAGAGAAAACGAGTGTTCCTTCATTAGCACAAGTTTTATATCACATAGGAATTCTAAATTAGTGCCCCTGTTGTTGACATTTCCTGACTAGGGGAGGATCAGCCTTGTGCCCAGGAACAAGTCGCTACGTTCAGCTGCTGCCGCCTTTCTGGGTTTCAGACGGCAAGTGAAAATCTCCAGTCATCTGATGGGAATTTCTCTCCCTTTCCCATCTTCTTTTTTTTTTTTTTCTCCCCATCCTTAGGTGGCCAAAGCCTTCTGGATGGCGATCGGAGGAGACAGAGATGAAATCGAAGGTCTCTCTTCGGAGGAAGAAAACTAAATCCTTCCGTAGCCCTGAGGGACAGAGCAGCCCTAAGAGAGCGACCGTTTGCCTGCAGCCAGCGTCGGGTGTGAAAAACAAAACCATGTCTCTGTAGTTGCTTCCTTTGGTTAGAGGATTCTCCTCATCCTCACATTCCACAACACCCGGTGGTGACAGGGGGTTTGTCTGACTGGTCTTTATGCTCGCTCACAGACCGCTGGAGGCGGTGCCTGCAGGTAAGAGGAAAGCGTAATGAGTTTACACGTTTGGGCTTTTTTTTTTTCCAAATTGCCATTTTTCTTGTTTCCTCTTTGGGGTTTAAATAAACCGATTTAGTACCGCTTCTCGTTCTCGGTGCGGCTGCTGGTTGTGGAGTGACTGCTTCAGTCCACGCCCAAGGGTTTAGATGTAGGCCCGCTGGGGGGGGTTTCCGTAGCCTTACAGCCGACTTCACGAGTTAAACCAAACCAGATTTAGAGGAGCCGTGAACAGAAAGTTGCCAATTTGTGCCCTATTTGGATGCTCTGCCCCAGGTGAGGCCTGCCCAGTGCCAGAGCTAGGAAAAAATGCCCACCAGGCTTGGAATTCTGGAAGTCCGCGGTCCTGCTCTGGAATTCCAGGTGTTGTGCCACGCTCCCTGGGTTTCCATGAGAAATGAACTTGGGGATTAAATGCAAGACAGATTCCTGCTGCTCTTCCAGGGGTGAATTTTCCCTGCCCAAACCTCCTGTGGTGCTTGGCCCCCAAGGCCCAGCAGAACGTGCAGACCTTCAGCTGCTGAATTCCGTCCAAAATACCTAAAGAGAAAAGCTGCGATTTCCAAAACCTGACGCTGTCACCTGATGAATTCAGCTGGCTGGAGATGAGCCAGAGAGGGCCCAGGGGGACAAGGAGCCCCCAGCATCCTGGCTGGGGCAGCACTGGGGGGGCAGCAGGGCCAGGGCAGGGATCGTCCCCCTGGGCTGGGCACTGAGGAGGCCACCCCTGGAATCCTGGGGTCAGTTTTGGGCCCCTCCCTCCAGCCCCCACAGGCTGTAGTTTTCTTGGGCTTTTCACTGTGACGCCGCCGCTCTCCGGGCTTTTTTATTCCCCTGATAGTGGTTTTGTTACCTACACAAACCAGTTTGTACGGCTCCCGAGGCCAAGTCCCGTCTTCCTCTGTAGCCAGTCCACTTTGCGTTGCTTTTTTTTATGATTAAGGCAGTCGTTAGGTCATCATAAATACAATAAATTGAGCGCAGAATTAAACAGACAGACTCCCAAGTGTGCCGCTGTTTGCCAGCGAACCTCCAGCTCCCAGCAAACGCCACGGGAATGTTGTGCCCAATTAATTATTTAAAGGAGAAAATGTGTATGGGAACGGCAACGAGCATCTCAAACATAAAGGGATTGGACTCGTGGAAATTTTGTCCTAAAACCCCACAATTAGTAGATGATAGCAAAAAAAAAGGTTTGTATCCGTTGTAAGGCGGGTGCTGTGGAGTTCCCGGCCTCGGGGGGCTCGCTATCGCTGCTTCCACCTGCCCTCCCTCCCCTGCAGCCACCGGGTGCTGAGGAGCTTCCTGCAGAACCCCGGGAGGAGAAAGCCCTTCCTGGAGGCAGGAGAAGGCGCAGAGGTGGGGATGAAACCTCAGTAAACCACCCAGCCCGAAGCCGCGCGTTCCCGTTTCCGGCGCAGATGAGGAGGCTGCGCGACTGGACTCCAGGTGACGCCGCGCGGGGCTCGCAGCTCCAGCCGATTCACAGCGCGCTCCAGCCTTGGCAACAAAACCTGGAGCAGACCCTTCGATTACCACACTGTTGGAAAACTGAGTGGAAAAAGTATTCTCGTAAATCCTCTGTCAGGAAAAACAACCTCAGGAAAAAAAAAAAAAGCTAAAAATCTGAAATTCAGTCAACCCCACGGACGAACGCTCGGAGTTCAGGGCGTGAGATCAGAGTGTACCTTGGCGTGGGGAGCAACGCTCTTTGGAGAAGGCCCCCTCGGGCCAGCGGGATGCCCATCTAGATGGATTCCCCCTGCTCCACAATGGCACCTGACCTCACCACTGGCCTTCTACCGAATTTCCATGGCCCGGGGGCACCTCTGGGCGAAATCCCAGCAGTGATGACGGCAGCAGGGACAAGTCCGTGGCACCCAGCTCTGTACGGGGTGGGTGTGAAGACTCCACTGCCCTGCACCCACCGCCGCTCAAGCTGCTCTGTGGCGGCAGCGATGGCCTCCTCGAGCGGCAGGGGGGAGCAGTCACCACTACCAAGAGAGACCAGACTCGAGAAAGCCGTTCTAACGAGGGACAACGGCCAAAAATACAGCCTGGGAGATTTAAAGGGGAAAAATTTCCGTCACACAGCTTAGCTGGGGAGGGAGGGGGAGGAATCTCTGTTCTTTAGGACTCCTTTTCAGGATTTCTCTGGACTAAAGCCCAGCTGACCCCATCTAGTGTTCACCAGGGTCTTGGACCAAGCATGAGGTTGGACTGGAGACCTCCAGTGGCCTCCTCCACCCGCCCTTCCTCTGCCGTGATCGGTGGGGCACTTGGCACCAGCTCTGAGAGGAGTCCCGTTTCTCAGGGCGGTGTTGCACGGATTGGACAGATGCTGCAGAGCTGGGCCAGAACTTGGGCTGTCGTTCCAAGAGCATCGAGACCTTACCCGCCATGCGCTGCAGGCCGGAGACACGTTTGCGCCCATCCGCCTGCCGCCCTCCGTCCTGCAGGAGCGAGCGACCGAGGGGCCAAACCCGGATTTCAACACGGGATGTAAAAAAGATTCAATTCCTCAAGGTGGAGACGGCAAAGGGGATTTTCGGGGCTGCCTCAGCTGCTGCTCGAGGACAAAGCGGTAAATGCTCCACCCACGGAGGTGATCAGAGCGACCAGCCCTAAAGGGGACGTTCAGCTGCCTGTGACCTCCCCAGCAATTCCACAACAAAGCCTTTGAGCCACTGCCCTCTGCTTCTACTCACCTTTGAATCCCATTAGTTAAAAGAACTAGTCGCCGTTTTTTAAATTACTTTTCTATATCTGGTTTGAAATTCTGTAAAATCCTTCCCAGAAAGTCTCTTTCTCTGGAGAGATTCCAGAGGTGCCTGGACCCTGCGCTGCTGGGCCCCCTGCTCTGGGTGACCCTGCTGGAGCAGGGGGGTGGCACCAGTGGAGCTCCAGAGGGACCTTCCAACCCTCACCAGGCTGGGATCCTGGGATTCTTTAAGAAAACTCTCCAAACGACCTTACCTGCGACTGCAGCTCCTGTGAGGCCCTGGGAGCAACCTTCATCGTAAATCCCTAAAGATGCTCCTGCCTCGGAATTTCCTGTGCTTTCAAAACTCCACCCGCTTTCAGTTCTGAAGTGGTGTTTTACAATACCCTTACTTTCTCACGAGCCTCGCGTTTTTCAAATCAAAAGTTTATTAAAATGTCGAAAAATAGACCTTACAGTTTCCCGTACGAAAGAGGAGGGCGCAGACAGCACAGGCCTGGAGAACAGAAGAGGCGGGAAAGCTTAACAAGCTAAAGCAGGGAGGGCACAGCACCCGTCATTAACATACCGGCCGGGCTTAAGACAACAAAATCTAAATGCTACTGCAAACCGTGCTCGTACGTCTCGCTGGCAGCGGGGACGGCTCGCGCGGGAGCCGCGGGAGAGCGGGCGGCCTCCGTCGGGAGAGGGAACCGGTGCACCCACGGAAACCGGCGCTGGCTCCTCCGGTCCCCACGGACTGGAGGGAACGGAAAATGAACCGACGCCTTTAGGCAGCCCTAGGTTATTTTCTCGGCAAAGCCTCATAGAAGCACAATTCCAGGGCCCATCTGAGCGCCCCGTTTGTCGCTACAGGATAAAAGAGCAACTGGGGCGGAGGCTCCTGCCGGAGAAGTCCTCGGTCTGGTTTATTCGCCGGCGTTTGTTGCTCAGTTCCGAGGCGAGTCTCTTTGCGATTGCCCCGTTTCCAGCAATCACCAGGAAAAGCTTGAAAACTCTTGAGTCCTTAATTGCCCTCTCGGTTAAAAATTAAATATTTCAATTCATGGGAATATTCCAGACAGACGACATAAATACAAAAGCAGGGACAGAATAAAAAACATATACTGAATTTCTTAACCATGACTCTCATTCAGCTACTACATAGTGACTACTTAGTTCTGACTCTAGCTTACCAGCTTATCTGTGACCTTCCGCTCCTGCCTATCCAGTACCTTGGAGAACCAGGACAGCTGACGGACGCTGGGGGATACGGCCGAAGTCCTTCGCTGAGCCCTGGGGCGTCTCGCTCCTCTTGCTGTTCCGGCCGGCCCAAGGCTGGGATCTCTACGCTCGCCGCTTCTGATGGAGGCCTGAACCTTCAAACTACGCTGGTCCTTAAGGGGAGAGGAGAGTCCCGTGTTTAACTCTTTCCCAAAGGTTACCCCCAGTTCTTTCTCGGCAAATCTGAGCGACCAGAGCTCGGGGGAAATCGGTTAGGATTAGATTTCTCCATCTTTGAACATCCGCACGCGGATTCCTGGCGATTAAATCGAACAGACAGCGCCGGATTATTTCTAAGGCAAGCTTAACGCAAAATACAAACCTCAATTCGGTTCAATACATTAACAATAATAATAATAAAAAATAAAATCACCACAGTCATTTAAAACCACAAGGCCATCAGTATCATCTGCCAGCAGCCAGGCCCTTGTGTACGGCTACACCAGTTAAAAAGAGTCAAAGTTCCTGCTAGTGACTCTCTACTAGGAACAAAAAGGTCTGAAATCCCGGGAAAAGGAGCCAAGACTACCAGGAAATGAGGAGCTATTCCACAACGGGTACGTCATCTACGCCTTGTGCTACATATCAAAGCTACTTTAATAAAGTTTTAGGGAAAAAAAAAACCAACAAACAAAAAAAAGAGTAGTAAAGCCGAGGAGGAGACGTGGCCACCCCAGTGAGGTCGTTACGCAGGTTCCAGATCCGATGGGGGATTAGCTTAATTAGCTTCCATCTGTAGTGTCCACCGGAAGGAGCTCGGCCGGGACGTCCCTCGCACCGCAGCCCTTCCCCAACCGTTCTCCTGGCACCGCAGTTTCCGTTTGACTCTCCGCAGTAACTTTAGGAACCATCCGAGCTCTTCTGACTTAGGGAAAAGCCAAACAAAGGGGAGGAGAGGAACTGAACACCGAGGGGAGATCATCTCCCCGGGTTTACCTCGCTCTGCTGCGCGGCCAGCTTAACAGTTTTTACTTAAGGGATGATGAAAGGGGACATTAAGCCAAGTTTTTCTGCATCATCCGACTCCTGTTTTTTCCAAAGGCCTCTGCTCGTAACAGTTAGCAATTAATTACTCGTTTTCGAACCGGAGAGAGAAGGCTGGTTCCGAGGGGAAGTCCAGGTCCAGTTCTTAGCTCGGCCGAGGAGATGTCTCTGTGCAAACGTCCCATGGAAGCTGGGACCGGTGGCCTCGGGGTCGGGCCGGGTTCCCGCACACGCCGTCACCTGCAACAAACTCCCTGACCCTGGAATTCCAGATGTCACTGCTGTGACACCACAAAGTCCAACTCGCTCCACCACGATGCGGACGTTTTGTTCACTGCAATAAGCAGACAGACCTTTAAGATGCTCGGGGAGGAAAGGTGGGGCCGTTTTACGTGGGAGGCCTTTATCCCTCTCTCACTCAAACACCAAGTCAAACACTTCCACAAAAATCAGGATGAAGTTTTTGTTCGCAACGATGTTGGAAACCTGGAAGTACGGGCCAAACCGATCCCCGGGGACAGAGAGACCTGCCGGGCACTTTGCAAAAACGCACAAAAGGAAAGGAGAGAGCCTAGAAAACCTCCGGCAGTAGTTACAGAGCCGCTCTCATTGCACAAGTCCTCGCAATCAGAGATTCAACTAAAACCGGACACGCTGCAGAAATGAACAAAATCCAACTAAAGATCCTAGAAAAACCTCCGCGTGCTGCACGGTGAAAGCTCCAGTCCAGATCCGCCGAGAGGATGTTCCCAAGCGCCCGCAGGAGCGCAGCCGCCACTGGAAGTCTTCCTCGGGATGGAAAGTCCGTACACAAAACGTCATTTCTGGTTTCTGGGAGGAAACCCTGGAAAGCCACGCTTCCCTTGCCCTATAAATCGCCAGCGACGCGCTCCTGGGATCTTCCATCCCCGTGTCCGCCGACCGAGGGGCGCCTCGTACCCTCTCTTGCCGACGCCTCGGGTCCAAGAGCGGTGGGTGCAGAGGAGCGAGGACAAAGGAACGGCCTCTCTCTCCGGCCAGGCAGGTACGTGGCAGCTGCTGGGAGGTCTCTGAAATCCTGTCACGAGGCAGCATCGTCCCCGTGGTGGGACCAGGGAGCTCTGAAGCCACAAAGCCCGATCCATCAGGTGGGAAAACTTCCACCGAGCTCAGCGCAGGAGTTTGCGGCCGTAAGTCCGTCGGCGTCCGTCCTTCCCAAAGGCAGATGGAGCTTGTGTGTTGGTCAGAGGAAAAGAAAAAAAAGATTTCCATAGGAAACTGATTATCGTTTTCTCCCCTCCCCCTTCTAATCTTTTGGCACGAAGGCGTCGGATACTCAAGGCAGGCAGAAAGAAACAAGTAACCGGAGAGCTCTGACAAAACTACGAGACTTATTTGGCAAATCTGAACCGTAAAAAACAAGTGCTAAGGGGTTGGTTGGTTGGTTTTTTCCAGTTGTGGAAGTTGTTTGCTGCAGGGGAAAAAAAAAAGTAGTATTAAACAGTCTGGAGCATGTCTGTTTAAAATGAACATTTTATAATACAAGTAAATACACACTCTCCCAATTTCTCCGGGCAAAAAACCACATCTCAGAGGGTTTTAATCAGCTGAAATAAGATTTGAACAGAGGGAGGGGGCGTGTCTGAGATGTCCCGGCTCGTGCGCAGTCACAGGTGACGGCTCGGGATAACCAAGGACACTGCCTGGCCCAAAATCCTGAATCCACTACGCCCCAAAGGCTCCGGGAGCGGCAGAGACCGAGAACTCGGAACCCAAACACTCGGCCGTTAACGCACAGGCGGTAACGGAGCTTCCACCGCTCCGGCCGCTGCTGTCTGTCTGCGAGCCGCTCGGATTCAAGTCGCCGCGGCGATACCAGAAGGAGCCGTAAGTTGGGCCTTTTGCTTCCCCTCGATCCCGTTTGAGACCATCCAGGTAGCAGCTGCACCCCTCGGGCAGGAAGCAGGACTCTGCCTCTGCCACAATAGCCCAGGGTGGGAAATTCATCCCTCTTGAGAACGCTGCGGGGGGAATGACCTCCTGGGTGTGCTCCACACGCTGCCTTTTCCCCCTGCCGCTCAGTTCCAGGAGGAGAGGAGCGGCTCGGGCGGGTGGCAACGGCAACACAACGAGCGAGAGTCGTCCCGAAGTCCGGAGACGCCGCAGGACACGAGCTTGGAGATGCGTCAGGAGAATGGGAAGCGTCCTCTGGGCCGTGCGGGCGGAGCGAGCGGCGGTTGGAGGCGGCCGGAGGCAGAGCGGCGGCTTCTGCGCGCCCGACCGCAGGCCAGTGGTATATGGCGCTAAGCTTCAGCTGCGCCGCCCGACGGCAGCACCTCCTGCCGGTGTCACCCAAGTGCTGACAGGTTTGCTGGAAAGTGGCTTCGGTGGGGATGCAGTTTCAAAATAATAAAACCAGAACAAAACAAAGAAAACCCACTTTTTTTTTTTTTCTTTTTTTTGTCAGCAGATTTTTGTTTTTTCCTCTCATCACTTCAATAACTGGGGATTTGTTTACTACGCACTATGCATTTTGCTAAGGGTTAAGCCAATTCCATTTTCCAGAGTCTTTGTTCGCCTCTCCGGCCCAGCCCCTGGAGGTGTTTCCTTAGGAGACGCTGGAACAGCGAATACTCGGGGAGCCCATTTGTGTCAGGACCTTGTCCAGCCACTGCAGAGGCCCATTAAGATGCAGTTCGATCCAGCAGGGAGTACTGGTCACAGTCTGACGCCTACGACAGAAGGGGGTGGGGAGGAGAGAAGGAAAAAAAAAAGAAAAAAAAGCCATAAATGTGACTTACAAAACATTACAAATGCAAACAATTTTGACAGCTACTGGAGCATTCTTTCCTGCTTAGACAATAGTCTTGGATGTGGGGCCAAAGGAACGTCTCTCGCCTCCAGAACACGCTTTTGGCCTCTGTGGGCAGCTTCTTTCCAACCTCTACCTTCTCCCTTTACGTTTCTTATGACCCCAAAGGAGCAGCTCACTAGATAAATCCATTTCCTACTTGGATTCCTGAAAACAGGCAGCATTCCTGAAGAGAGAGGAGTTTATCCAAGCACAGCTCGGGAGGGTGCGCCGGAGGTTCGATCCTCGCGCCCCACGTGCTGTGGATGGGGCTTTCCTACAGACCTGCCTCAAAAGGGGCAGAAAATGCTGCAGAGTGTAAAAAGGTGACAACCCTTTTGGAAAAGCAGAAATGTGGTATCAAACCATGAGTTTTAAAATCCCAGCACGGTGAGGGTTGGAAGGTNCGGACCCAACCCTCCAGAGATGGCCTCCAGAGGGCAAAGCAGAGGATGAGGAGAACCTCCTTTGACCAGCGGGACACACACTTCTTCATGCCCCCCAGGAGACCATCGGCCTTCTGGCCAGGAAGGCCCATTGCTGGTTCCTGGGCAGCTTGTCCACCAGAACTCCCAGGTCCTTCTCCACAGAGCTAAGGGTTTGTGGCTGTGGCCAGGGAGTCGAGGAGATGCCTCACTGGGTCAGCACACACCACGCTTCTGCCAGAAGGGACCTTCCCCCTCTCCTACCTGCCTCTCTGCACTTCCCCAGAGGCCAGACCCCACGGAGTGAGCGTCTCCAGATGGGGAAGCAGGAAGAGAAGGGGAGGGAAAGGAAGGGAAGGGAGGCCGAGGCACAGGGCAAGGGACTCTCCTCCTCTGCCAGGGGCTGGCAGGAGCCCTGCTGCAGAGAGGCAGGGACAGCTGCTGTGGAGGAGGAGGAGGAGGAGGAGGAGGATTACAAAGGGAGAGAAACAGCCTCGTTTTACACCCTCGTTTCCCACAGAAGCTGCCCTTGGAATCTGTTGGTGGGAGGGAGAAGCCAAAGTCTACGTGGCCCAGGGGAAAGGGAACCCTCTGCTGCGTGGGGCTGCACAGCTGGCTACCAGGGCTCTACTGAAACCCTGTTCCGTT
The DNA here is from genome assembly GCA_013396935.1 of Baryphthengus martii. Taxonomy (NCBI): domain Eukaryota; kingdom Metazoa; phylum Chordata; class Aves; order Coraciiformes; family Momotidae; genus Baryphthengus; species Baryphthengus martii. The sequence continues at coordinate 264,539 of VWZK01013299.1, forward strand.
GATGAATTTTTCTGCTCCTCTGAACTGGGACTGGAGGCGGCTCCCCGCAGGCAGGCACCCCACCCATTCCCAGCCCCGGCGTGGCTGAGCCGAGCCGGCAGGCCGGCCGGTGCCCCGGGAGTGGGCGTATGGGCAGGGCCCGGCCCGGCCGGAGACTTCACGGTCAGTGTTTGGCATTCAAGGGCCAGCTCCGGGGAACCACATAAACTACTCAGGCCCCAAGAAAAAAAATCTAAGTCTGCCTTAACTTGACACAGAACGCTCACCAGAGACCCACCGCCTGCAGTGCTGCCGTGCTTCTGCCCGCTGCAAACCCACCACCGCAAACTTTGTTCTGCTTTCCTACCCGGGCGATCAACACGTGGGCTCCACCCTTTTGGAAAGGCAAACCCTCAAAGGTCTCCGTGCCTTCAGCTTGCTCATGGGATGGAGGAGAATCTCCCTATCACAGGTGGCTTCTCACTTCCCTCCACCAAATCCCTGGCACGCAAGAGCCCTAAACACCTCCCCAATTAGACCGCTCACAAAAAAAAAAAAAAAAGGCTAAGCAGCCGAACTGGGAATCGGTGGAAGAGCTCTCTGGCGGCAGCTCCTGCCGGAAGAACATTTTCATATAAGGAATGGGTTCAACAACCGAACGTGCTCCGAGCGAGGCAATCCGATGGAGTCTTTTGTGGCAAGGAAATGAAGGAGGAGAGCGGCGGCGGCAGCGCGAGCGTAGGGTTTCACCGACTACAATACTCTAATGAGATCGTTGACTTTCCGTAAGTCACGCTCATCTGGATTTCATTAGGAGCCGTGGCCGCGAGCCAGGGCTCAAACGCTCCGGCCCAGGGCGCAGGAGAATTTCAAAACAAAATGGACTCCAAACATCTGGAGAAATGAAGAAAAGCGGGAGAGTAACGCGCGGGGCGCAGGCTCCGGCTGACGGGGCGGCATCTCTCCCGGCTGCTGCGGGGCAAGGGAAGCGGCAGCAGGGGCCTGCATTGGCCCCAGCTCTTCAAAAAAGGCCCCAGATTTAAGGGGTGTGCGCTCCAGCCAGTATTTCAAACTCACATGTGGCTTCAATCCTCACCAGCTTTCTCCCCCATAAACCAACTTTGTTTTCCACCGAGTTTAGCCTGCCCTGCTTGTGCCATTAAACACCAGTTTCGCTCCCTTCGCTACTGGGGGCCGTCGGCTTGCAACGGCCACACGAGCCACAGAGCGCTCGGTACCTCACGCTGTCTCCGCATTGTCGGAACGACCACGTCGTCGATCCCGAACATTAGCTCCTGCTGTGGCTCCTTTTGATCTCCAGTAGTCACTGGGGAAAACAGGAACCCCTATTTCTCCCACTGCTTCTGGTCACACTTGAGCCACGGCCCTGGGACAAGCACTAAGGAAAGGACGAGGAGGTTTAACTATAGTTTTGCAACAACTCTAATAGTTCTTCCAAATAGAAGCTCTCGAGCTAATCTGCTTTTATTTTAGTTGGTTTTTTACTATTATTATTTTGTTTTAATTTAGAGTGCTGGGGCTGTTCAGCTGGAGAAGAACAGCCCCAGAGGGGAGCTGAGCAAGGCTGAGCAAGAGCTCAAGGGCCCCCGGGGGGCAAGAGGCTGGGGCCAGACTCTGCTCAGGGGTGCCCAGCACCAGGACAAGGGGCACTGGGCACCAACTGGAACCCAGGAGGTTCCCTGGGAGCAGGAGGAGCAACTTCTTTGGTGGGAGGGGGTTGGAGCCTGGCCCGGGCTGCCCAGAGAGCTTGGGGAGTCTCCTTGTCTGGAGAGATTCCAAAGGCGCCTGGACCCTGCGCTGCTGGGCCCCCTGCTCTGGGTGACCCTGCTGGAGCAGGGGGGTGGCACCAGAGGAGCTCCAGAGAGCCCTTCCCACCCCCACCATGCTGGAATCCTGTGTTGTGTTTTACACAAATAGGGTGCGGAAAAAGAAGAGGTAAGATCGAAACCCTCCACAACGACACCCTGTCTGTGTTCCTGAAGAGACACTTGGGTGCTAATTCCCCCTATCTTACAAGCAGAGTAAAGCAGCCTCAGGTTTCCTAGGCTGTGAAACCCAGGAGCAGCCACTGTGAGCAGAAGCACACGGCGAAGGTCCGTTGTAAAGCCTGACCTGTATTCTGCTCCCCATCCCTTGACAAAGCTCATTCGAATGGTGCACATCCTGGTGAGCTGGTAGACAGCTTCGAAGCCCTGGTTTACAGACTGAGCCAAGAGAGCGGCGAACTCCTGGTTGTTAAAAATCTTCAAGTTGCATCCTGTGGAAAAAAAAAAAACCAACAGGACAAGAACAAGTCATTAGCTTAAGTAGGTGAAAAAGTCCAGTTCTTCCTGAGGATGGAGTGAAGCTCAGCACCGCTTTTCCATATCCTCGGACCACGTGAGACTGGCCACAGACTGGTTAAAAACATCACAGTTCAGGAAAAAAAAAAAAAGAATTAAGGTTGCCAGATTTCCACGGCTCTTGTGCCGAAAGGGAAGAAACCCATGTTAAGGACAGGGAACGATGGATGTCGGTGCCCTGGAGCAGACCTGGGATCCTCAGGTGGAACCTCCTTCTAGCTCCTTTACCATCATTTCTCTCACCTTGTAATTTAAAAGTTAAACTACGACCAGAACCCTTAACAACGGGAATCGCTGCAGGGCCTGGGAGAAAGGAAAGCACAGCCTAAAACCAGGAACAAACTGGTCTTGGATGTCCAGGGTGTCCATCAGCAGAAGGAACGGAGAGGCTCTGAAGCGAGACGGCTCTGACAACCCAGAAACCAGTTATTGGGGTTAAAAAGGCTGGTAGCAGAGTTGCTTTGGCTATTAATTTAACCATCTCTTTGAAATTTAACTTTCTTTTTAAATTTAACTTACTTTTTAAAAAAAATTTTTGTCAATTTAACTATCTCATTTAACTTTCTTTTTTTCATGTTTTAAAATCTAACTCTTTGAAATTTAACTTCCTTTTTAAATTTAACTTACTTTTTAAAAAAAATTTTTGTCAATTTAACTATCTCATTTAACTTTCTTTTTTTCATGTTTTAAAATCTAACTCTTTGAAATTTAACTTCCTTTTTAAATTTAATTTAGTTTAAAAAAAAATCTTTGTAAATTTAACTGTCTCATTTAAATGTAACTTTCTTTTTTTTCATGTTTTAAAATTTACCTAGCTCTTTTAAATTTATCTTCCTTAGTTTTAGTCTTTATAAATTGAACTCTCTCTTTTAAATTGAACTTTCTTGGTTTTAATCTTTTTAAATTGAACTATCTCTTTTAAGTTTATCTTTCTTGTTTTTAATCTAAGTTGAACTATCACTTTTAAACTTAACTTTCTTATTTTTTTTCAATCTTTTAAAATTTAACTATCTCTTTTAAATTCCACTATCACCTGCCAAGGAATTTTCCTTTACAACTGGAGATTTTTCTCCTGTGTTCAGCCTCAGCTAAAGGCCGAGAACAACTGTTTGGAGGTGATAAAGGTGAAATGTAACATCATTTAAATAAATAAACAAACAAATAACTCACAAAAAAAAAAAAAGAGGTGTTGCTCAGCTCGCTTCCTCCAGCACAACCATAAACAAGTTCAAACTCCAAAACTTGGCACTCAACTCACGCTCCTTTGGGATCACACTTGGGCCAAGCCTGAAAAACAACCCTTCTGGATGGTGATGAACTGTATTTTTTTCTATTTTTTTTTCTAAAATGACTTCTGAGCTGACTCTCTTGGGCCAGCCTCATCGGTGTCATCTAGTTTGGATCGAACGGCCCGCAGCAAAGCGTAAGCGGGCGCAACAGCTCGGCGGCCGCGGGAACAACTCCCTGGGTTTTTTGTGACCGTAAAAAGAGCAGAGCCCAAGAGCCGCGTGTCTGGCAGAGGGTTGGAAGGGGAGCCGTGTCAGGCAGGCTCAGGAAAAGGAAAATCAGAAGGGGGAAAAGCATCAGGGCAAGGGTGAACATGGAGAAAGAGCGAGCTACGGCAAGGAAAGGGAAAAGTCTTGCTGGGGATCGGCCTGCCAAGCTGTTCAGCCTTCGGGACCGGATGGGAACACGGTCTCTCCACAACTGCGCCTGGGAGGAGCGGGTGAGACTTGATCTTGTCAACAAGGGAACGAAGAAATTGCTTCAAGATCTGAAGATGAGTCTGAGCGGGCGGCCAAAGACTGTGGCAAAAGTGGGGAGAGCCAGAGTCCTACAAAAATGTGCTTCAGATGAATCTCCAGCGGAAATGTGGGTTGTTTATGCCTTCAGATGTTGACTCCAGCCGGGGTGGACTCTTGTGATGTGGCTGGAGAATTAAGTCATGTTTGCGACACTGGCAGCTGCTTCCTAAGCGTGTGAGAAAGGAAACCCTGCTAAGATGGGCCAGAGCTCTGCAGTTTATGGCTCTCTTCTCAAAAAAACCCCGACTTTATTCAAATATTTCTAAACAAAAAGTTTGGTTTTTAAATAATATATATTTTTAACTAGAAAAAAATCAACTTTTGTAAGTCTAACTGAATGGCTAAATTCTCTCTCAAATGGAATCCTCTCGTTCTAGCTCTTTTGTATCTTCCTAGAGAGAGGCAATAAATTCTCCTGTAGTCTTTCAGCGTATTTTAGACATAGGTTTGCTGTCACCAGAGCAACAAACTGCCTGCAAATGCCATTTCTCTAGAATAAAATGAATTCACAAAGCAGGGAGAAGGAAAGTTTTAGTACAGAAGAGAAAAAAGTACCGATTTAAAGCTATTATGGCTGAATATAAATTAATAAAAAAATGTTATGTTATATTCTTTTACTTAAAGGTAAATTATAAACATGGTAATTCCAATAACGGACTGATAAAACATTGCATGGAACAAGTGGCAGATTCTGCTCTTTGTTCTGCTTGGATCAGGCAGGACTTTCTTCCTCTAGAGACCCCCTGATCCCTGGAGGGGTTTCCAAGGCGTGGAGCTGTGGTGCTGAGGGACAGGGCTCAGTGGTGCCCTGGCAGGGATGGGGCAGCGCTTGGACTCCAGGATCTCGAAGGTCTCTTCCAACCAAACCAACTCTATGATTCTATCCTTTACATTACAAAAAATACCCCACTCGAGTTGTCAAGTTGCTCATAATTAGGTGAAAATTTCTGGTTATTGTCAAGAAGGGAGATCAGCAAATCCACACCCACCCTGACCTAGAGCTCGTTTCCCACAGCAAGTCCCCACGTGCCAAGGATTTGTGACCCTGCACAGGCATCACAAGACACACAGGTAATTCCCTACCTGGTGGGATCTTGCAAACTGTTGCTGGGTGCCAGCCGTAGCGTTGGTTGCAGTTGGGAGACTGGACGAAAATGGCGCTGTCGCTGAGGCACTCGGCAAACACCTCGCCGCCGATGTAGTAAAGTCTTACTCCTCTCCCTAGAAAACACAGCACAAGGGTTTGGTTTAGCTCAGAAGAATCATCTGCAAAACCTGCATGAAGAGCTGGTAGAGATGTGGGCAACCTCTGCATGAGATGTAGACAGCCTCTGAGATGGAGATGACCTCGGCATGAGACAGCCCTTAAAAAGCAGTTGAACTCTGATGGGAAATGAAAACCTCCTCTTTTGGCCTACTGGCCACTCCCGTCAGGGAACGACAAACGTGCTCTGTGAGCCAGTTAAGCTGAGGAAGGCAGGAGGAAGAATTTATGAAGAATTTGTAAGAATTTATAATGGGTGCATTAAGAAAAACTGCATCCAGCAGGTCTAGGGAGGTTCTCCTCCCTCTCTACGCTGCCCTGGTGAGACCACACCTGGAATACTGGGTCCAGTTTTGGGCTCCCCAATTCAAGAGAGACAGGGATCTACTGGAGAGAGTCCAACGGAGGCGACGAGGATGATGAAGGGACTGGAACATCTCTCCTGTGAGGAAAGGCTGAGAGCCCTGGGGCTGCTCAGGCTGGAGAAGAGAAGCCTGAGAGGGGATCTGATTCATGTCTATAAATATCTGAGGAGTGGGGGTCAAGTGGAAGGGGCCAGGCTTTTTTTGGTGGTGCCCAGGAACAGGACAAGGAATAACAGGTACAAGCTGGAACCCAGGAGGTTCCACCTCAACAGGAGGAGAAAATTCTGTCCTGTGAGGGTGACGGAGCCTGGCCCAGGCTGCCCAGAGAGGTGGGGGAGTCTCCTTCTCTGGAGACTTTGCAGCCCCCCTGGATCTGTTGCTGTGTGGCCTGCCCTGGGTGATCCTGCTCTGGCAGGGCAGTTGGACTCGATGATCTTTAGAGGTCTCTTCCAACTCCTACCATTTTATGATTCTAAAGTCAGAATTGTGCTTTCCAGCCCCTCCAGTCCATCACAGCCCGGACTGTGTAAATTTACCACCTCCCAGCCCGCGTACTCCAAACATACACGTCTCTGATATGAATGTTCTATCAGTTACCTCATGGGATTTCAACCTTTTCCCAAAGTCACCACAGCTGGATACAACTGCTGGTTTATTTACTTAGAGATCTGGAATGAAATGACATCAACCCTTCCGAATCACTGCCTTTCGCTGGAGATTACATTGTACCCAGGGACAAACAAGACGCTCCCCGCAGGAGTTTACGCAAATTATTAAAATCGCAGCTAATAAAGAAATAAATTTCAGCAATGCATCATGGTTGCTCAAATAAACATTGGCTGTGGTCTTACAGTCCTATTGGAATATCTTGCCTTCATTCGACCGTAGAGCATGAAGAGCCTGCTGAATTTAAAGACTGATTTGTGGATTTTGGTGGGGTTTTGAGGGGGTTTTAGGTGCTAGAAAACATATTGGAAATAAGTAAGGAAAGATCCTCCTGTATGAAAGTCTACTGCTCATGGAAGGGTATAAAGAAGAGTAAAATCAGCACAAAAAGCAGCTCCATTTTTAATAGAAATGAGCAAAAGGCACAGCAAAGCAAAAGCAATTTTGCCTTTTATTAAAACTGCATAAATCTGGGCTATTCTATTTAGCACATATTTAAGGAAAACCAAAATTGAATGTTAACCTGCAGTACAAGCAGGAAAAGTGGACACTGAGGTGAAAATCACAGAATGGTTTGGTTTGGAAGGGACCTTCCAAGATCATCTCGTTGCAACTCCCCTGGGCTGGGACACCTCCCACTAGAGGAGATTGCTCAAGGTCTTGTCCAATCTGGCCTTGAACATTTGCAGAGAGGGGACATGCACAATTTCCCTGGGCAACCTGTTCCAGTGTCTCACCGTCCTGATGATAAAGAATTTCCTTCTAATATCTAATCTAAATCTACTCTCTTCCAGCTTAAAGCCGTTTCTCCTCGTCCTATCACTACAAACTCTTGTAAAATCAAGGCACTAAGTTTCCATTTACAAGAGAACAGCCTGTTAGAAAACAGAATAGTGCAGGAGGGAAAAGGATACATGGGTTTATCACTTCTATCCATCCAAATACAGAAGACAGCATGTAAAAATTCAGATTTTTAGCATTCCTCGGTGCATTTCTTTATTATATTTTTATGAAAATATAGAGTTAGAGCTCCTACATGGAAGATTAGCCTGCTAAGACCCCAGAGATATCGAAATATCGCTGCGTTCTACGAGCTGTGTGCCCATTCACTAAATAAGAGCCTTGGCACGCAGCTCTCCCCACCACCCACTGCCTAACCCAAGGAAATCAAACTTACCGATGTGTCGTCTCGTGAGCTCCACCGCCGCGTTTCTGTTCACGTTGGAGAGCAGACCCAGGCAGAAGCGTTCCGAATTCGAGGGGTCAGTGAAACCATCCACGGTCATGGAAGGCTGAGAGGCGTGGAAGGTCTCTCCCACCCGCTGGTTGAGCTCGTAGTAGGATATGGAGCACCAGAAAGCGGGCTCGCAGTAGGTCACGGGCTGCAGATCTGCAGGAAAGAAAAAGCCAGATGAATCACAGGCCCTCGGAAGCAGAAGGAGAGGCTGGAAAAAAAAAAAGTGACGAAAAAAACCAAGACCATTTTGAAATATTTTTCTGCTTCATTCCTTGGGCTCACTTTTACCACCAAACTTTAATTACTGGGCAGAGTTTAACGGACCGCAGCTAGAAAGTTACGTCATCCCTGAAGCTTTTGGCACGTGGAACGATCGCAGAGAGTCAGAGATTAGTCAGTGAGTGGGGTGTCACTTAACTACCTTCATCCTTGGAGAAAATTTTAACGAACTGAGCTTTACTATGAAATGTGGGATGACTTTCAGGTACCCAGTACTCTAAAAAGAGGAAAGGAGAGTAAAGGAAGCAACAGAAAAGCTTAGAAAGAGCAAACCACAGATCTGCTTTCAGGTCTTCAGAACCCTCATGCTGTGCACTTAGTGAGTCCAACTTTTGTTCTTACTGACTCTGCTGCCATCTCTCTAGAGCAGATGAAACCAGGAGAGCTGTCTGCAATACCCACCAAATGTACATAATGCCGGCATCAAAGTGATTTAAGCATTACTAACTTCCTGTACACTGGGATTTCAAATTATCTACAGAAATTCCCTTTCCCCAATAGCTGGTGGCACTTCTCTTCTATTGGTGTTATTGGTTTGACTCAGCTTGTGGACCAAAGCGAAAGGATCGAAGTTCATGAGCAGGCTGAGGCTTTCTCAGGAAGCTTTTAAATGAGACTGGACATCAGGAAGAAGCTCTTTACTGTGAGGGCAGTGGAACACTGGAACAGGTTGCCCAGGGAGGTGGAGGAGGCCCCATCCCTGGAGACAGATTCACAGAATGGTAGGGGTTGGAAGGGACCTCCGAAGATCATCTAGTCCAACCCCATTGACACTCAAGGTCATGCTTGATGAGGCTCTGAGCAACCCGATCTAGATGAGGATGTCCCTGCTCGCTGCAGAGGGGTTGGACTAGATGGACCTCTGGAGGTCACTTCCAACCCAGGGCACTCTACGATAAGACAACGCTTCGTACGCAAAGAAAGGTGGGATGTTCAAACGGCATCGAAGGATTTAACGGCTCCCACTGAAGCCCATGAGCTTTCAGCAGAGGAAACCCTCACTCAAAATAGTCCTGGAAATACTGCACTAGATGGTGCCCAGTCCTGCTGCAAGCCAAGAATCTGCTGCGCAGAGGAAGTGAAAAGCGAACGAAGCTACCTGATAAGTGCTCAATTGCCCATGTTCAGTGCAAGAAATAAGAGAAGAATTCCCTCCGGTCCTCCCCCCCAGCTTATCACTTCATCTCCATTCAAACAGCACTTAAAAGCAGAAGAGACCAGCTTCCCATCTGGCCAACGAGTTCACATCAAGGAGCAAACCCCAGCTTTTTCCATTGGTTTTCCCATCTGTTGCTCCTGCGAGGCTTAGGCCAAGCTGGGGCTTAAGAGATCAGCTCCAAAAAATCAAAGACAGATTTTTTTTTTTTTTTCACTCTCCCAGCCTCCTCTCCCACTGAAGAGAGGGTCTCTGCTGAGCTCGGAGAGTCATTTCGCATCTGGTACTTGATCTTTAGAAATCGGATAAAGCAGCCTGGCTTCAGCTAAAAGACCTGCCAGCTTCCTCTCCTTTACTGTGGTGTCCGAGTTCCCGAAGTAGCTAATAATCAGGAATAAAAACCCCTTTGGTTTCAGCTTTGTCTAACAGCAATTAAGGAATTGAATAAAAGTGCCTCTGGGGAATTCGGTAAATCCTTAGCAGAGCTTCAAAAGCCGTAAGTTTGGAGCTCAGACCCATTCCCAGCTTCTTTCACAGTCTCTCTTTCCTTAATTATTTCATCCGAAAGTAAAATTTTTGATCTCAAGGCAATCCCGATGTTCCTGCACTCCTCCACCCATCACATCCCCAAAAGGGACAGTGCATCCTCTTCTTTTGGAAAAGGACACAATGCTCAGAGCTCAGTAGAACGATTCATCCCAACGGCTGAGTTCTGGGAAGCACACCCGTCGTTTTGTCACTTTTTTTTAGCTTAGAACAAGCGCCTCTCCTGATATACACACAGGTAACGAGAACCACACCCTGGAGTTACACGAGTTTACTGTCCCTTGTATGAAACATCTGCTGGGCCCACTGGAAACGGCCACATCAAGCTACTTCCCCAGTACCAGCCTCATTTCATCCCTCAGCAGCAGGAATCTGGACACTCCGTAACTGACTCCGAGCTCCACACAATTCCAGTGCAGCTTGTACAGAGGTACAGCAAATCCCAGTGCTAACCAGTCTCTCAAGGTGCGTCCACCCGCTCAGGAACACAGACTGCGTTCCACATGACTGTGCCTTTATTCCACAGCAAGTACCTTTCTAATGGAAAGGCTGCTCAGCTCCAGAAAAATCAAATCCACTGTCGCTGATCCTTAAGTATCGTCCTCAGGCTGATACTGCTGAAATTACAAAACCACCAAAGCCTGTATTGCTCTCGACGGTTTTCGTGGTCCTTTTCCTTCAGAAACCACCTCCGCTTCCTTGCGACTCAAGGGAATTGTGGATTCCCCCCGCTGAAGGACGTATGGAAGTTTTATTTCCGGCTTATTTGCAACGGGAGGAAAGACACAAACCGATAAATCCTATTTTGAAGAAAAACTTGGCTCTCAAAAAAATGCAACTAAGCTTCTCACGACGCTGCTTTCTCCTGTGATTTGTGGTCTTAGGCTTCAGCTTCAGCTGTCATGGGATGGGTAAGTTTGAACATTCATTTTCAATTTACAGATTTACTGCTTGGGGAAAAGTAAGAGAATGTAGCTCTGCTAAAGCCAAAGAACCCTGAGGGGGTACACAATCAACTCAAAGAGGAGGCATTAAAACATTAAAGCCAAGCAAATCCTGCCTGAATCGTCTCCATATCATTGCAATCTTGACTCACTCCAGCTTTGCTTTCGTGAGTTTCCATGGAGCACTGGGCTGCTCCCCGTATTACACCTTTCCCAGAATATGAAAGGACTATCTGCTCAGCTGTGGAGGAAAAAAAATCTACTGGCTGCTTTGCCCTCTACAGTACGAGCTCTGAGCAAGAGAGTGGTTGTTACTCCAGTTTCTATTCATGTCTTTGACATGCAACGTATGGCAGAAGTTATGGAGATACGTTACCCACCCGTCTTACCTGCAGACACATTAATTCCACCTCCCTCCTCGGAACTGTCAGGATAAATAGGTGTGAACATTCCCTTCCCCTCCGTACTCTCTTCTCAGTATCAGCCCAGTCTGGGGATGAGGGGTTGGGAGCAGCCCTGTGGAGAACTTTGCGGGTGCTGGGGACGAGGAGCTGGAGCTGAGCCGGCCCCGTGCGCTCACAGCCCAGCAGCCCCTGGCCCCCTGGGCTCATCCCCAGCAGCGTGGGCAGCAGGGCCAGGGGGGGATCCTGCCCCTCTGCTCCCAGGGCTCTGGGGAGACCCCCCCTGCAGGGCTGGCTCCAGCTCGGGAGTCCTCAGCCCAGGAGAGACAGGGAGCTGTTGGAGCGGGGCCAGAGGAGCCCCAGCAATGCTGGGAGGGCTGGAACCCTCTGCTGGGAGGCCAGGCTGGGACACTTGGGCTTGTGCAGCCTGGAGAAGAGAAGGCTCCAGGGAGACCTTCTGGGGGCCTTGCAGGGCTTCCAGGGGCCTGTCAGAAAGATGGGGACAGACTTTGGAGCAGGGCCTGGTGGGACAGGACAAGGTGGGATGGGTTGAAACTACAAGAGGGAGATTTAAACTGGAGAGAATAGAGAAAAACTGTTGGTGCTGAGGGTGGTGAGAGCCTGGCCCAGGTTGCCCCGAGAGGTGGTGGCTGCCCCATCCCTGGCCCCATTGCAGGGGAGGTTGGATGGGGCTCTGAGCAACCTGCTCCAGTTGCAGATGTCCCTGCTCCCTGCAGGAGGATTGCACCAGGTGACCTTAAAAGGTCCCTTCCAACCCAGACTAGTCTGTGAGTCTATGATTGTCTTCACTGCTTTGGGAAATGGTGTTTCAAGAGAAGAGAGCAAGGGAGCCTTCTGTCACTGATGGATTTGCCCGTAGGGTACTTGCCTATTTCACATACGGCTTTTGCGTCAAGTCCTTTGTGGAGCAAACCCTGACAATGGATTTCCTGCACACCAAGGGACTGCCTCACTCCAAAATAACAATACACATGCAACCTCAGGCCTGGCCCTCGGCCAGCGTAAAGTCCCTGACTCCATTCCGAACGGCCACAGAACGCTGGCAGCTATCCTTCCATTTCAGTTGTTTTCTGTATTTTGTCCAGTTCCTGTTTCACTAACACAGAAGAGATCACTGGATCTCAGTAACTCCCATTCACAGCTTATGTTTGACAACTGAAAACTGGACAACTGAAAAGTCTGGACCAAAACTAGAACGCTACCAAATCAAACGCACGAGCCGAAAGGCAAAAACCAAATTTTGTGCCTGTGAACGAAGAGATGAAACTCCCCAAGTTCCTCCAACCCCAGATTTTCCAGTCTTGAAGCTTTATGCTGAAATATGGTCATTGCACCTCAACCAAATCTTGCTCCTATTTGTCCTCCTTGGTTTTTCCTCGTGCTAGTTTATTGCCTTTGTAATCCTCTGGAGTACTGCCATGGAATTGAAGTTCAAAGTTCAGTCCACACAAAGCAAATGGTCTTAAAAGCTTCAGGTAGTTCTGGTCAAACAAATGGACTTTAATAACGTGATGTTATTTTCTTAATGGCAAAAGCGCAAAAATCTCACTGCGCTCTGCTGCTGAGAGCTTGCTGATCATTCTCCTCACATTTTTTTAAATTTGTACTCGATTTTCTTAACAAACACAGCGAGAAAACCCAACTAAACGTCTGCAGATCAAAGTCCAGCCCTCGACACTGCAGCCTTCTGCTTCGCCACGGAATTACGCCGCACAGCAAAAGCAGGAGCGCTGCAGGTCACCAGCCACCCACTGATTTCTAACTGGAGAGAGAACCTGCAAAGCTGGGAGGAATTTCTGCTCTCACAGCTTCTGCAACCCAGTTCTGGGCTGCAGAGACCGTCAGGCTGAAGGTCTGGGCTGCTGGTGCGTTCACCTGCACTGCTAGAAGCAGCTCCTCACTTGAGATGTGTCACCTCCGAAGTACAGATGACGACGACTTTGCCACCTGACAGTTTTAAGAGCTGCTCAGCTCCCCGCTGAGCTTCATTTATTTATTATTCTGTAGCTTCCCCACATGCAAAAAAATTTACAATATACTTTTTTAAAGGGACAAGAAGTTCCTTCATTTGTGGCCGCTCTTGCCTAAGAGCAATAAATATTTGGTTTGCAAAACTTCAAGTTATCTTTGAATGCTGGTAATGTTAAAATGCTTTTCTGATGTTTGCTCCTTAGACTACAAAGAGATTCCTGGTGGTTAACCAGCTTCACCTGCTCCTCCTTAGTTTTTGTCACCAGACGGCACAGGAGGCATCCGCCGGGCCCAGCAGCGCGTTCCTAACCAGTGTCCTTGTTAGAAAGGATACACACTGGGGCCTCTTTCCTAGAAATTCCTTTTTTCTTTATGTAAGGCAGATGCCACGGTCAACTTGCCAGGTTGGTTTTGTTACATGTCATTGGCTTTTTATTTTTAGGGTGAAGAAAAAAAAAAAAAAAAAAAAAAAGGCTCGAAATTCTCATCAACTCCTAGGCAGCACAGAACGGATTTGAACAAAAAGAAGAAAATCAGGGAAATAAAAATAAGTCAGACAGGCAGCCTCTTCTTAGGCTTTAGCAGTTACAGCAAATAAAAATTTAGTGGCACTGTGGTAATATATCCCATGCTTAAAAAAAAAAAAAAAAAAAAAAGGAGAAGAGAAAATAAATCCCCTCTTCAACAGCCCCCAGATATCCACGCGTCAGCCAACGACTGACAGACTCTGGAGCAGTGTCAAAGCACTCTGTGCCAGGATTAAAAGCATATGTAAACTTTATGGCTGGGGTTATTCACCAGGAATCTCAAGTGGCCTCTGTCTGCTGGCTTAATGAACATTTAGAGAGTTGATCCTGCAGCCAGCCAGAGCCAGAAGGGCTTTTTACGACAGACCATCGAGAGCAATTTCAAGTAGGGAAAAAGCTCAGCCTGATGAAGAGCAGAAAAAAGTCTGTAGGTATGAAAATAAAGGGCAGAGCCATTTGAGAAGATAACGGAGGTTCGGAGACAGCCACAAAACCTCTAAAAGTATCTCAGAGGTAAAAGCCTTGTTCAACTGCTACTCCTTCAGCTTTCCTCCTGCCTACAGGTCATGGAGGGAATCGGTGACAGCAGGGGCCTAGTAGAGTGTTTAGGGCTGGACTATCTTCCTGGTGCCCAGGACCGAGTTAGGTGGGGGAAAGATAACTCAAGATTGCAGCGTAACTTGAGTTTACTTGAAGAAGACCAACTGGCTGGTTGGTCAGAAAAATCCCCCACCATATCTACAGGTTGCACATCTCACCTACAACATTCATAGAATCACAGAACGGCTTGAGTTGGAAGGGACCTTCAAGATCATCCAGTTCCAACCGCCCTGCCACGGGCAGGGACACCTCCCACTAGAGCAGGTTGCTCAGAGCCCCATCCAGCCTGGCCTTAAACACATCCAGGGATGAGGCTCCACAGCTTCTCTGGGCACCCTGTGCCAGCGTCTCCCCACCCTCAGAGGGAAGAACTTCTTCCTAATGTCCAATCTGAATCTCCCCTGCTCTAGTTTCAAACCATTGCCCCTTGTCCTATCACCACATGACCTTATAAAAAGTCCCTCCGCAGGTTTCCTGTAGCCTCTTCAGGTCCTGGAGGCTGCTCTAAGGTCTCCCTGGAGCTTTCTTGTCTCCAGGTTGAACAGACCCAACTCCCTCAGCCTGGCCTCACAGGAGAGGTCCTCCAGCCCTCCCATCATCTTTGTGGCCTCCTGTGGATTCCTCCTGGCTCACATGAGCGTAAGATCCCACAAACATAGAATCATAGAATCGTTGAGGCTGGAATAGACCTCTGAGAAAATCAAGTCCAGCCTATGACCCCAACACCACAACACATCTCTGATGCTCAAGTCAGTCTGTCCTTGTGCTTAGTAACTTAGCAAACTCACGGAATCAAAAAGGTGTATTTTTGCTGCAGTGCTTCACTCGTTCTTTCTGGTATTTGTCTGCCAACATTTCTCAGGTTTTTTTTTTATTTAACTCTCTAATGTCAGCTCAGATTTCTTTATTTCCTACAGAGTTACTATAAACCACCGTTATCACGGTGAAGAGGATTAGCGGGCAGGGACACGGACGGCGCTCACAACCTCATCAAAAGCACACAGCCTCAAGAAATAACACCCTCATTACCATGTCACTATCTTGACTGTAATTATCCAGAGTTCTCAAGCTCGCATGCTTACCCAGATTATTGTGTGCTGGAGACATAGGGTTGGGTGATAAGTTTGGAGAACCTGAAAAGCAAGACATGATAATGATTAGCACAAAGGGAAAACACCGGCACAAAACCTTTGGCGTTGCCCAGGCTTGTCGGAGGGAGAACCCACTTCTCACTTCAGTCTCATCTGGTGACACCGGCGGCTTCTCTGGGCTTAATTACTCTTTGCACGAACTTCCAAATGATAATCCTTATTATCATCTCCCCACATCTGCAGTACTGTGAGGCGTCTTCATCGTGGATTCGCTTACGATTAACGTGTTAATGTTCAAAGCTGAGCAAGTGGTCGCCTGTTTTGACTTTTGCTTGCAGCTATCAAAGCTCCAGGGACTGTCGTGATGGCTACAGTCAAACCCAGTTAGCTGGGCATTTAAGAGCTTGATTTTACACTGGTAGGCACAAAATATATTCATAATAGTCAAAATCATACCGTTTCAGACCAAATCTTACTGGTTTGGGGACAGTGGAGTAACGGACTAAGCTCCATGGATCTGATCAAACAACTGTCAGGATTTTATCTCTAATTGTTTCCACAAATGGTCCACAAATTCTGTGCATATATTTCAAGTATCTGCCCCTGGACATCCAGAGGAATTTCCACAGTCTCTGGATGCCACATGGATGCAGAGAAATGGCAGAGCCTGTTTTTTTTTCCTTCTCCTCTCGCATGGAGTTTGGCTGGTTTCTTTAAAATTTATTTTTCTCTAAAGAGGGGAGCCCATGACATCCCAAGGAAGGTATACAGCATTTGAACCTAAACTGAGTATTTATAGCATCTCCCAGGCCACTCCTATTCCAGTCCACTTCCCAAGAAGCCATACACACATTCCACACGTCAACCACAGGGCCAATAATTGTAAGCGCTAAAATGGGATGTGTCAGTAGGCTTAGGTTTGATGTCGACCACCAAACCCACGCTGCCTCCCTCCACCTGCAGAGCTGCAGTGAGAGCCCGCAAAGCAGTCATCCCTCTTCCAAAATCCCAAAGAAACCAAGATACTTGTGTGCAGTATTTACACCAATTAGGTTCTGCACGTCTGTCGTCACGGAAGTGCCGTGTATTTGAGTATCCCTCTTGTAAAGCATCAGATCTTCTAACCAGGGGTGTCTTTTTGCTTTATGAGCACAATTTTTATGAATTTGGAGTCTGGTTTGCTGGTTCTTACAAGCAGTGACACCACTCGGAGCAGAAAGATGCCTTGAACAGTTCCTCCCAGCAAGAAGAGACCTGTGTGTTTCATTTTGCAGTGGTGATACAGGTGAAGCGTGAACAGTAACACTGCTCATTTTAAACCTGGTTACTTGTTTTCCTGGCAAGGAAAGAACCCAGACTTTCAACTTTCTTTGGGCTATATCCATAGAATTATAAACCCATTTAAACACAAATCTGCTTGTGGTCATTTCAGATACAGCTAAACTGGACATTCCAGTATGTGTACGAAACACCAAGCAATCACAAAAACACCTCTGTGGAAAAGCCCCAGCTACGTGCAGAGTTTTCACGTGCACACTGATGCACGGACAACAAATACAACACAAACCATCACCCTCAGATGTGTCTCCATCATTTCTGGCTCCTGTTTTGCAGTAACTAATGATAGATGTTGGAGAGAAGAGGAACACGCTGCACCTTTCACCAGCAGCTCTAAAACACACAGCCCTGCGCTTTACAGGAGATCTCAGGCTACGTTTGAGCTCCTACGGGGATAAAATACCTCAAACCACCACCTGATCTTCAGTGCCCCAAAGAGAAAACTTCAGAAGAGGTTCTGACATGACCTAGAAAATCACAGCAAATGGGAAGAGGTGACTTACCTGCATCCATGCTGGGGTTCATCTGGTGGTCACTAGTTTCTCCATCCTCGCTCAAATAGCCTGGAGGAGGTGTCTCTAGAAGCATAAAAATATCACACTGTCATTGCAACTGTATTTTAGACATTTATTTTGTTATTCACAAGAAGCTAAATTTCCTTTTATTACTCTTCCTCCTCAAGCTGCTGGGAGGAGGAGTTGGCACAACCAGGATAATAGGCATGACATGTTTGTGAATAAGAGGAGGGAGGAATAAAAAAAAAATCTGGATTTTCAGTCCCATAAAACTTTAAGCCGTGCAGACAGCTTTTTGTCCACGTATTTCTCCTCTCCTGGTGTGCAGCTGCAGAGCTTGCCCATGCAAATAAGGTGTAAATTGCTTGTAAGAGAGATATATAAATAGAAGAGCTCAATTCCATCAGAAATGTAGTGGGTTTTACCCAAATTCAAATGGCCGAGCTTCCTTCAAATCAAAACTTGTTCGGGGCACACTCAGCTTTAGATTCCACAATAAACTGAGTACGTACTATCGAAGGGAAGAGGTGAATTTAAAGAAAACAAAACTATAAAGAGCAGAGCTGCACATCTCCTTTTACAGCTTCCATCTATTTTTTTTCCACAGGTTCCCAGTCCTGAGCTTCACAGGAACGATGGAAAGAAAGACTTCCCAGCCATCCAGCTTGGCACAGGCCGGCACGATCCGCTGTGCCCTAGGACTCTTTTCCCCCTCCGCTCGCGGTACGGAAGATAAATGGTACCTGGAATGTAGTTGCTCTGTGGCTCGATACCTGCTGGGAAGTTAGTGTTCTCTGGAATAGAGTGACTATAGTCGTCTAACGGCGGGAACTCAGCTGGGATCTCCGTGTGCCGAGGCACCAGCACTGGAGGTAACACTGCACAAATGGAAAGGAGGAGAAAAAAAAACATTAAAAAATTAAAAAATAGTACAGCAGCGTTAGCAGCTTGAAAAGAAAATGACCGAAACCCTCGAAAATGAAGAGAAACCAGTTTGGAGAGACACCCTTTAAATACAGGCAGCGCCCAAGTCGCTAATTAAGGGACACAATTTGATACTTGCTGCTGAAATAACAGCAGCAGTTAAAGATGCTATTCTTAGCATCTCTCAGCTGGGGATGGGATACGTGCTTATGGGAACACACCTCGGCCGCCTGCCCCTTCGGAAGCAAAGAAATGGGGCTTCTCAAAAAAAAAAAAAAAAATTTAACTGAAGTTCCAGCACCTCGTTCAAGAGGCATAAATTTCACACAAAATAAAGCAGCAGAGGCAGGATTAGCAGAAAGATCCAGACTGGTTCTGCAGATTTGTACCGACACGCAGCAGAAGTAGCCGCAGTTTCCAGATGAAAGTCTCTTCTTTCAGAAGCAGGAGGAGATTTCGGAAGAGGAAGTTCAGGGTGTTGGGAGCTATTCTTAGACCCACTTCAACTGCACGGCAAGTTTAGCCTTAATTTAATAGCCACAATTAGGGATGCAGAGACCGCCGCTCGAGTTCATACTTCTGTCTCATACGTGTGAGCCCTTTATACGCGCACGATGCCACGTTAGGAACCCGGCAACAACGCAACATTTATCGATTTCAAATGATATTTCCCCCTCCCGGCCCCGAGCGCAGATTCATAAATTATTCTGCTGCATCCAGTAAGAGCTGATCGTCAATAATAGATCTGCTTTGCTTTTAAAACCCCACGGCTGCTGCTTTATTCAATTTGGAGATGCACTTAGAAATCCCTCGCGCCGGGAGCGAGGAGCCGAGGTATCGGCACCCGGGGGCCGGCAGCGGTACCTGGAGTTTCCACTCTTTGGTAATGATAAGGATTCACACAGACTTCATCCTTCTTCATGTTAAAGGCGTATTCGCACATCTCCATGGCACGCAGCTCATGGTGGCTGTGAAGGTCCGGCCACCGCCAGAGCCGGCAGTAGATCACATGAGGAAGACCTTTCCGGTGAGATACTTGCAGGCGGCCATCCAACGACCTGCAGTCAGAACAGAAAGAGGAGAGCGATTCAGAAGGGGTGTGACCGACCACATCCCATCAACCCCGCACAGGGGAAGCCGGTGGGAAGGCTGCAGACATCAGCAGGAGGCTGAGAGCACCGCCTGCCCGGCCAACGCGCTCTCCTGGCACAATGCCGCAAGAGGCTGGTCACCAAAACCTGCTGCAAGGAGGCATTCCAGTCCCGGCTTCAACCCAAGTTGTTCTCACCGAAAACTGTAAAATGAGGGTGATGGAGCCTTGGATCACAGAGCTTATGGAGTCTCCTTGTCTGGAGAGATTCCAAAGGCGCCTGGACCCTGCACTGCTGGGCCCCCTGCTCTGGGTGACCCTGCTGGAGCAGGGGGGTGGCACCAGAGGAGCTCCAGAGGGACCTTCCAACCGCCACCAGGCTGGGATTCTGTTTGTTTTATAGAACAGCCCTGCTCTGGATTTATTCACTTTCCTTTTGGAAAGAGGTTCATTTGGAGGCAGTGACAAGAGCTCCAGCAAGTCAGAGCACATCAATTCAGTGGCCCTTTTAAAGCCTTTAAGTGTGTCCTAACAAACAGGCCACCTGCACAGCTCCCCACAACTTAAGCCGTGCATGTAAAGGGGTCACATCTTCAAACACATGCCAATAAAACTCAACTTGCGATAAAATCATCCAAAATTTGTATCAATACCTTTTTTTTAAACACTGTTCATGACCATTACACACAAGCAAGGCTTCCAATTTAGTTTTCTAAACTGGAAAAACTGGGGTTTTTTTTTTCAGCATTGCTGACTTTTGTTTCTCCATCCAGCCCGTGCCTCCTCCAACTCCTCTTTCACCTAGAAGAGCATGTTCCCAGCAAACCTTCCTGAGAAGCAAGACAAGAATCTCCAAATGCTCTTCATCAGAGGAAAGAGTTGGAGCAGGGTCTCCATACGTAATGAGGGCTCAGCTCCCTGAGCTACTAAACGGGAACTGCCCTCCAGGCACGTTCTTTGAAGCCTAACCCTTCATTTCCCTTGCTTCTCTTCATGCCTGAAACGAAACACTTCACGGGGTTGGCAAAATGAAGTATTTCTATTTTTTTAATTTGTCAAGGAGAAGAGAGGGGAAAAAAAAGACAAAAATCGGAATTTTACTTGCAATTATTTCCCTCGCTTCTTTGTATTGGCAGCCCATCTAGAAAAACCAAACCAAACCAAACCAAACCCAACCCCACAAACAATTATTCAAAGAGCAGTCGCGCTGATCTTGGCTGCCCTAAAAGACTTTTCCCAAAAGCTTCTCTGGCAGAGCTCGGGAACAGGCCCACCTCTTGTAAACGCGGCCACAAAGACGAGGAAGGCGAAACACAACCAGCTCAAGCTATTCCTGAGAAGCACTTGATTTAGGGGAGCAGGAAAACAAGTCACGTAACTTCTACATATGAATTATATACGGAGGCGATGCCATCACCGAGGGACTTGCTGGTACGGGTGGCAAACCATCTAAAATCTGCAAGTACATTACAGCCCTGAAAAATGCCTACCACCCCCAGCTATTATTTATAGTCCGTGTTTATAGTATGTATTTCTTCATATTGGGCCTGTAATTTACGGGTCACGTGTTCTCTTCAGGCCGCTCGGTGACGGGGTGACCAACCAGCTCAGTATCCGGCACGTTTCACAAGTGTGGTCTTAGGTGAAGCTCCTTCTGAGGACAGAAAAGTAGAAATTGGTCTTCCCAGGTGGAAGCCTCACAAGGAATCTTCAGATCAGACCCCAGTGCACAGGGTGGAAGACGCGCTGGGCTTGCTGCCCGTCGCTGCTCGTGGCACGAGCGTGGGTGACAAGTCAGAGGAGATGGGCTGCTCTACAATCTTATCTAGAAAGACTTTTTAAAATGACAGAGGCATATGTTTTCTTTCCAAATCCAATAACCTCTCCTTCTCCCCTCTCCCCTCAATAAGAAGATAAGGTAGAAGAAATTCTGTCTCCCCAAAGCCCTGGGGGCTAATTATATTTTTAGGCTTGTGAAATCTCTCCTCACGCCCTCTCTTAAGAGACTGGAGACAACATTGTCCACGTGGTCTTGGGCAGAACACGACTAAGTGACAGGGCAGCTTTATTTCTTTCTGCTGTCCTGCCTCAAACCCTCAAGGAGCATTTTCTCCAAATAACTGGTACAGCTGAGATGGGAGCCAAGATGAGATGGGCAAAGGCTGCGCTCTGCGAAAGGCAGCTCCCCGTGTGGCTCCAGCACTCCAGTTACCACACTCGACCGCCACGTCCTTAGGAGCTGAAGGCTCGTCTGCAGGTGCAAACACAAGCCAGAATTTGAAGGCTGAAGTATTGCCCAAACCACTCGAGAGCTCAGCAAGTCCAGATTGATAAAATAAAAGCAGCACCAGAATTTCCACTGGGTTACCAAATTGTTCCTCCCTCTTACCTTTTCTTTAACCAGTCTGTGCTGAGCAGATCTCCCTGTACAACTGACTGGAGACATTTATTATTCCATACACCCTAAAAAGATTTCTTTTTAAAATACCAAAGCCTCTTTGGCCAAAAATTCAGTATTGGAGGGTTCTCTCCAAAAGCAGCACCGTTTATTTTGGTGGGACGCTACGTCTTCAAAGTGTGTCTTTCCGGCACGGTGGGATTGAAGAGCACAGGCTGTGAATGGCTCTTCTTTCCACGGTTTGGATGTTTAGATGTGATCCAGAAGGCTGATTTATGAAGGGAAACACGATGGGCTGTAGTTACCCCCGCCCACAAGTGTGAGAGCACGTAGGCCTTGAGAGCCTGCGACATAAAGTGAGAACAAAGCCGGAACACAGCAAGACTGCAGAGCTGATACCAGTTCGCAGTGGTTTCTAACACAAAAATCCAACAATGATTCAGGAAAATGAAGTCTTAATATGACAAGAGAAAGAAGGAGCAGAGAAGAGGAACACAGGGGCTCAGTGATGTCAAGGTTCCGCCCACTGAGAAGAAAGACAGAGACTAGAACCTCTTCACCTGAACAGCGGCTACGCGGCCAGCAGACCCCTGGGTGGCTGTGCTGGGGTGGGAGAAGAGACTGGTGCCTCCCAGTGTGTTCATCTCGGCCCACGTCGTGGGTGTCAGTAATAAAGATAATGACGGTGCACCCCCATCCTGCATGGAGGACACAGCTCAGACGACTCAGCGCTGGGTACAAGATGCCCAAGAAGAAGACAGCCAAAGGCTCGAGGGTTACAGTACGGTGCATTCAACCATGATCATAACACAGCCACTGGAAAGGTTACTCCACACCTAGGCCAGTTATCATAGAATCACCGACTGCTTTGGGTGGGAAGGGAGCTTGCAAGGTCATCTGGTCCAACCCCCCTGCAGGGAGCAGGGACATCTGCAACTCCAGCAGGGTGCTCAGAGCCCCATCCAACCTCCCGTGCAATGGGGCCAGGGATGGGGCAGCCACCACCTCTCAGGGCAACCTGGGCCAGGCTCTCACCACCCTCAGCACCAACAATTTCTCCCTTCTCTCCAGTCTAAACCACCCTCTTTTAGTTCCAACCCATCCCCCCTTGTCGTGTCCCACCAGGCCCTGCTCCAAAGTCTGTCCCCATCTTTCTGACAGGCCCTGGAAGCCCTGAAAGGCCCCCAGAAGGTCCTCCTGGAGCCTTCTCTTCTCCAGGCTGCACAAGCCCAACTCTCCCAGCCTGGCCCCTTTGCATGTGGTACTTACAGGTCAGCAGGGGACGGCTGCCAGCGAGTGGCACAGCTCCACGCATCTGCTGGCCGGGAAGTCTTCAACAGAGACCGCTAGAATCTACAGCCCGCAGTGTCAGGTAGAGATTTTAAAAGGTAAAGAGCAACTCTGGTTTCTCCTGATGCCGCACAACTCTACTACTCAAGTCTCGTTTGTTCGGGCTTTAAAAAGGAGCTGACAATACAGAAACTACCAGCACATCTCGTGTGGGTTCTAACTGCCTATTTCCATCTCCGTGTCTTTACGAAAGCTTCGCAGACCTCCCCTTCCCCCACTCGAAAGCTGAAGAAATACAGCACGGAGAGTTGATGTCAGGATCAGATTATGACAGCATGAGTCATTTATTAAGATTCCAGTAATGCTAAGCTCTTTAGCAGGTGCCTTGAGACCGTATTTTTCAGAGTCTAATTTCAGATTCAGACATAAGGACGTTTTATTGGTTTACCATAAACTGTCTGCCTATTGTTGCTTCTCTAAAACCGTCTTCTGCTTGTCCTGTGCTCCTCGGCTCTCTCCTCTGAGCTGTGTCCACTTCTACTCCGGCTGGCACGCAAAGAACAGCTTCAGTTAATTGAATTTCTTTAATGCTACAGATGGATCCTGGTTGGTCAAGTGGCATCACGACTGAACTATTTTTTCCTCTGTATTTTTTCCTCCTCTCTGTTCTTTACACCACTTCTGCTTATGGCACAGCCACAGGATACTGGCCACTGGCTATCGAACCAGCTCCCTTCCTCTATTTTTAGCCATTTTGTAATTATACGCCCCTATGTTCTCCTTCACCTCCTCCTTCTCCTGAGAGCCAGGAGCACAGACGTTAGGGACTTCAGAGGCCCAAACAGGAGTGTCCTGAAATCTTCCTGATCCAGAAAGGACATCACATAACATATCAAAGAATCACAGAATCAGAGAATCATTTGGTTGGAAAAGCCCTTGAAGATTCATGGAGTCCCAACTGTTGCCCCTTCCCTGCCAGGGCACCACTGAGCCCTGTCCCTCAGCACCACANAGCCCAGGGGGATGCCGTGGTCCTGCTGCCTCCCCAGTGCTGACCCAGCCAGGATGCTGGGGGCTTCTTGGCCACCTGGACACTCTCTGGTTCATCTCCAGCCACCGGGCGACCAAAACCCCCAGGGCCTTTTTCATCAGGCAGTTCCAGCCACTCTGTTCCCAACCTGGAGCTTCGCAGGCGGTTGTTGTGACCCAAGAGCAGGAAGGTATCACATTCAAGCCCTTTCTCAATTACCTTTTGGGGAGCAAATGTGACTGTTCGTACGATTTTTATAACTCCTCTAAATTTTAGATCCATTTTTTTCTAAGCTGTTCTGGACATTTTATTTATTTCGGCAAAGTTTTATTTGCCCGAATCTCTGTCAAATTCATCTAAATTTCTTTGTGCTTGAGCCTTAAGGGGACTGGAGGTGGAGGAAGCAGACACCGTAAGCGGCTCGGCCTCTCCAAAGGAGCGTGCCTTTTTGAAAAGTCATTTATCATCGGAGCTCGTCATTCCTTCCCAGAATCTCGCGTTGAACTCCAAGCATGAAATTCAAAACCCTACACACTTTCATCCAACCAAACCAGAAACTTCCTCTCCCCGAGGAGATTCCAGGCATACTGATGGCTCTGTGTATTCGTACGCTCAGAGGAGTTTCATAAGGGGAAAAATGGATGGATGGAAATGCCAAAGAGATTCAGATAATCTTCCCTAACACAGAGCGCATTCAAAACGAGAGTATTTCAAGAGAGGCTGAATAACTGGAGCACACAGGCCTGCTAGCAATGAAAAATCAAAACAAAATAAAAAATAAATAAATAAAAAGGCTGCCGTAACAGTTATTCTGTCCTTACGCTGGTTTATATCAAACATCTAGATGCAACAAGCGTCATCTTGACACTGTAAGGAAAAACATCCTCCTGTTTTCACTGAAGTCAGAAGAGCTTTGCAAATGAGCATCAGCTGCAGCTACAGCTACTGCCTGGCTCGAAGCAGAGCAAAAGAAACGAGGATACGCTTCTCACTTGTCGAAAGAGAAGAGAAACTCCTGGGCTGCCCGATGTTTAGAGAGAAACCTCGCAGCAAGAACTGCTGCCCCAAATACAGCCGTCTGCTAACGAAAGCAAAAGTGATTATCAGAGTCAGAGCTGAAAAAACGAGCAGTTTAAGACCTTGGACTCTCCTACACGATAAATACAATCGCCAGTGCCTTCCACAGAAACGTCAGAGGAATACCGGGAGTCGGAACTGACCTCTCGGACGAATGTTTGTGAGTTCTATCAAGCTGGGACAAAGCCCACCCTCCTTATGGAAACATTTCTGGTGGTCCTGGGCACAGAACATGTTTACTTTAGAGCAGATAGAGCTAAAAATATGCTGGGCTACAGCCTCCAATTATCTTGTTTGGAATAGTTTGAGGCTACTCCAGGTTCATTGCTGTTATTTTCTTTATTATATACTGAAAACTTTGCTGCTTTTTCCTGTAATTTGGAAAGCAGCTATTTCAAGATTTGACATCTGTCTTAGTACCTCCCCCGCACGGATAACAAGATCCAGGGTGAAATTTTTCCAGAGTGCCCATCTCCCATTTTCAAAAGCAACTTAAGATTGATACTTTGCTTGAGTTACAAAGGCTTTTTAAGTCTCCCATGAATTCCCCTGGCTTATGACATTTCAAGCTGCTTTAACAGCAACTCACACCTATAATTATTTGCACCACCGGTGCTAATTAACAGCGTGCCACAACCAAAGGGGATGGGGTCCCACAAATGCTCCAATTTCCACCCAACATCCTCCCCCAGCCCAAGCCCCTCCACAGGGATTTCCTTTGGGATCCACTCGGATGGAACTTGTTCTTCATTAAGGCCGATGGACTCAAAACGAAATGCAGCTCACTTATAGAAAAAAAACAACCAAAAAAAAAACCAACTTCAGGTCGGCTTCCTTTGCCTTCAGTCCCCTTTTCCCAAACAATTAATTTACCACCTCTGGTTTCCACGTGAGCTTTCCCAGCCTCCGACCCGCTCTGGCATCCCACGAGTTGTTAATGAATCAGTTGTGCGTGAATCACTTTTCACGTGCTGACGGCCCGTTCCATCCCTCGGCCTTTCCTCACAGACCTCCCTCCTCCCTCCCGGTGACAAAGAACTAGCTCTGCTACCGACAAGCAAACCTTGGGGTTCTCCTCGAGGAGGGGGCAGAAGGTGTGTCAGGTGACAAAGGCAGTGGAAGAAGGTTTGCGTTAATTTTACAACTCTGACTTCCTCAATTATGAGTCACCGGCAAAGGCCGGAGAAATCCAGCTTAAAAAGTAAACCTAAAAAAGCGTGAGGTCTTAAGGGAAGGCTGGAGCTTTAAGATGAAACGCCTCATTAAAAGCCCCCAGAAGTTAATATTTTACAGTCTCCTCTGCAATTACCAGGGAAATCAGAGAGTCGAGAGTCTGCAAGAGCTCGGGTGCAGCTGGAGGGACAACTTTGTAAACTCTGTCTCATCATCAGCTTTTACAACGCGGCTGAGGAGGGCGAGGGAAAACAGGAGCGGGTGTTACGGGCTTTTGGTCTGTTAGCTTTAGTTTGGGGGGGAACTGTTTCAATACAGTAAGAGAAGAGGGTTAATTTGTACCAGAGAGACGGAAAACACTTCGGCTGAAATACGGGTTTCTTCCCCTCCCTGCACCAAAAACTCTTCACTGCGAAAAAAAAAAAAAAAAGGAAGCTGTGTATGTGGCCTACCTGAAAGCTTCCTTTCTTCTAGTAAATCTACAGATCAGTTGAAAGGGTTTTTTTTCAGGCTCCCACTCGCACAGCAGCCGGGCCATTCAGCAAGAGAAAGTCACTCCCTCAGCCAGCCCCTCTGGCCAAGATAATTATCTTATTTTATTCAGAGAAGCCCAATTCTGCCTTCCTAAATTAAAAGATTCTGGTGAAAAAAAACAAACCAACAGACTGAAAAACATTGAGTAGAGGAGGGGGGATGAGTATTTTCTCCCTGCTGCAAGGCAAGAGGAACTCCCTTGCTCACCAAAAATCAGGGTTTTTTACGCGTTGCCTCCTCTATCGGGATGCACCATTTTCCCATCGAGATCCTTTTTATTATTTTGATTATGAAGGCAACCAGCATGAACACAAGCACAGATGTTTTCCCCTCTCTCCTGCCCTAGACGGCACCAGGGTTGGGAGCAAGGATGGAGGATTTTCAGCGCTTGCCTCTGACTAATGCAGGATGTGTGGGAGCGCGGCTCGGCGGGATGAATAACCGCTCTCTAAAGCACGTTATCGCTATCACGCTACGGCATTCTTATCAGCCAAACAGGATCTCAAGCACGTTGCGTGCACAGGACCTTTCCTGTCAAGCTTTACCCTTGCGTGGAAATCCAGCTGGTGGGACGTAGAAAGGGGTAGGAAAAAGCAAGTCGTCGAAATCAGCATAAACAAGTATCTTATTTTCATGTAAATGTCAGTGGTAATAAAAGCTGGAGACAAGAAATGATTAAACAACAGCCCAGAAAAAAAAAAAACCAAACACACACAACAAAAACACAAAACAAAATGAAACAAACCACCAACAAAAAAAACCCCAAACCGAAAAACCAGCACAAAAACAGGTTACCCTTCAACCACCACAGGAGACAGAACTGTTCCCAAATGAGATGTTTTTCCAAAAGTTTTCCATGAGGTGTCCATAACGAACAGCTGAAAATATCAACTGCATCAAAAGTGGCAGTGAAGTAACGGAGAGCCATTGCAAGCAGCTTTCCTATTGCCTCCTCCCCCCTTTCCCGCTCTCCGAACAAAAGATTTAATACTCGTGTCCTGGGAACCTCGCTGGATAAAGGTTTAAACTGGAAGCAGAACTGGAGCTTGGGGAAGAAGGAGGGAAAGAAGCAGACTCACAGGTAAATATTAGTTTGGACTTGGAAAAGCCAGAGAGCATTTTCAAGCTGCTTTTGGTTTTCACGCCAACTTTGCCCTCGTCAAACGCCGGCAGGGCAGGGCGACGAGGGGAGAACCAGCGCCCCGCGTCCTCGGCAGCCGGGCCAGGGTGACGGCGCTGCTGCCAAATGATGGAAAATGATCAGCGAAATTCCAGAAACGAGGGATGTTTTTCTTCCTCGTTGTGCTTTTAGGCCCCTCTTGGCCGGTGCCTCTAACGCCAGTCACACGGGAGCCCGGCTGGGCTGATGGGCGTGGGTTTGACACTCACAAGAGGGGCAAGGAACGTTGGTTGGGAGCACGGCCCTCCTCCTCTTTGCTCCCACCCCGTAACCACACAGGCCTCTCTTTCCCAGGCCCCATATCACCTTGCCAGCTGGCAACCTTCCTGAGCACTAGCCTGAGCACTACTGCGAGATAAAAGACTGGAAGCTCCTGAAAGCCACAGGAGAGATCTTTCCTGGTGTGCAGCAGCAGCAGCCCAGCATCCCTCTGCTCTGACCTGAGAGGCGGACCCTGAGAATCATAAAAGCACAGACTGGTTTGGGTGGGAAGGGATCTTTCAAGGTCATCTGGTCCAACCCCCCTGCAGGGAGCAGGGACATCTGCAACTCCAGCAGGTTGCTCAGAGCCCCATCCAACCTCCCCTGCAATGGGGCCAGGGATGGGGCAGCCACCACCTCTCGGGGCAACCTGGGCCAGGCTCTCACCACCCTCAGTGTCAAAAATTCCTTCCTTCTCTCCAGTCTAAATCTCTTTTAGTTCCAAACCATCCCCCCTTGTCCTGTCCCAACAAGCCCTGTTGAAAAGACTGTCCACAGAAGACAAAGCAATTTTCAGTTCTTCAAATCCTGAAGCATTTTCAGAACAAAGACAAGCGTACAATCCGTCCATCTTTGCGGTGTAGTCAAGATGAGAATAACTCTGAATCGCTGCTTCACAGTTCCCAGCACAGCACTTTCATGGTCAACATGAAGGCCAGGACCACCACCACTCGCTTCAAATCAAAGCCTGAGGGCAACTTTAGAAGCAAATCATAATAACTTTATGAGATGAAACACAACCAGGAGATCCAGGAACACCACTCAGCTCCTCAAAAACACCACGATGAGGCATACAGAGGTAACAGTGAATTCCAGCCTTCTTTTGATGTCTCCTCTTTCACAGCACAATGCACTTGTGGGGTCCTCGGGTCACCAGTGACTCAGAGACACAGAGGCCCTTCCAGTGAATCATCCACATCTTTTTAAGCACCCTGCAGGTTTTGGTGATGGGGAGATGTCTCACTACCTACACCTTCCCTAAATACTAACCAAGGCTGTCCAAGGCACGAGGGAGGGTGAGCGAGCGCACGCACACGAGCAGGGGTGAAGAACTGGACAACCTCTTGGGACACCTGAACGCTCCGACGAGGAGTGCAAGCCCCACAGAGCTCTGGCAGTGCTGCTCACTCCTGCAGCAAGTGACCAGGGGCATAAGCCACACCAAGAGAGGGAAACAGCGGGATAAGTCACAAATACTTGATTTCCCAAGTCAAGACAGTTTACTTTCCCCTCCCCTCGTGACTAAGCCTTTGGTCCACACACCCACTCCATCCTGAAAAAAAAAAAAACAACAACTCCACGAAACAAAATGTGATTGCTCTAAAATACACACGGGGCAATGACCAATCACACCTCCTCCTCCTCCTCCTCCTCATGGCACCGAGTCTATTTACTAAGAGTCTGCACCAACTGTCTGCTTTGGACGTAACAGGCTCCAACTGCCTCTCAATGAGAGGGACGCTGAACACCAGCAAGTCCAACCTCTCTTTGTTTTTCCTCATCCCATTCCCACACCTGCAGACATCGTTCACCCAGATAAACCTTCTGAAATCCCTCCCAGCTGCTTCCAGGGAAAGGACGCCGCAGCGCTCGGCGTTCCAAGGGTCAGAACCGGTCTCAAACCAGTGGTGAGGAAGCAGGCGCGGTGAGGCTGCGCCACGGAGGTTCCTGCTTTTGGTAACACGGGAGAGCACTGGCAGCACTCCACATCTCACCGCCTCCCAACGTCCCGCTGAGCTTATTACCTTAGGCTTTGGGCCACGTCCTGCCTTCAATGAGCTGCTGCTGTGCTGGCCGAGCGCCGACGGTGCTGGGACACGGCAAGGAGGCCGCTGGTGTAACGGCAAAGATGCCAAGGGTGTAATGGTAAAGAGGTGGCCTGCAACTGGGGGCACAAACTCCAGATTTCATCCCCACCCTGGCACAGACCTGCTGTCCAATCTTTAAGAATCTACCCACCATCTTCAGCCACTGCTCCGCACCATCTCCAGGAGCCTCACCGGTAATTTTGAATTTGGATCACCACTTGCACCTCGGTACATTTTTCTGCACAAAACTGAAGAAAAAAATCCAAATAAACTTCAACCCCTCAAAATAAGATCTACTCTTTCTTCTTCCTCTTTGTCACCAACACAACTTGTCTTTAAGTCATCCCATCCAATCTCTTCCCTCTCCCTGGTACATCAGATAACTATCTGGTTCCTCCAACCCACCAGAAAATGCAGCTGCTAAAATTACCATTCTGACCCATCAGTCACACTCCTCCTCTCTTCACCTATCCAGTATTTCCTATGAGGTATGAAATTCAAAGAGCCCAGAGCCTTGTCCTCAAGGCACTCCAGCCCTCTTTATTTCACACTGGAGAGCTCATTCCAACTCCAGCTTCTTCCTGCTCCTCTCAAATTCCATGCCTAGGCTGGACATCCACCACCTGCTTCCCCTCAGCTTCTCCTCCTTCCCTCCCCACCTCAACCCCTCTCCCTGCCTTGCACTGGGGCACACAAAAGCCTTCCAGCCCCTACGGGATGGAAGGATGATCCTTCCTTGTCTCATTTCTCTGGAAAGGTCGGTTAAACTGAGCGCACCGGACCCCAGCGCCACGATGCCAGCAGACAAAAGGTTTACAGGGAGGAGATGGTGCAAAAACATGAAAGTCATTAATAGAGTCCATGGTTACAGCTTGCTCTGGATATTCCCAGGAGTTCCATCGTGCATCTTGGAGACTGCCAGCCAGTCAGTACAGGCACAGACTCTGCTTCCCCCGTTCTCCCCCTTCCCAAGCAATAAGCACATTCTTGGCAGCTAAATTATTAATAAGGAACAAATGGTAATTGATTTATAGACGAGCCGGAAAAGAGAGGATTTGTCTCCTTCAATCATCTCAGTCATCGTGCCCACACAGCCCCATCCCGGTTCCATCCCCACCAAAATCTCAGTCCACCACCCAGCCCCGTATCCAGCTCCAAGTGACGGGTGTTTATGTGACCTCTTTACCGCTGTTGTATCCGAACACTGACCAGATACTGCAGAAGAGAAACAACGTGTGGCTTGTTCTCTCTGCCTTGCTTTCTTCTCAGCCGGCAAGAAAAAGCTTAACCGGATTAGTTCGTAAGATTTTATTTTTATACATTGTGAAGAACAAAAAAAAAAAAAAAAAAGATTAAATAAAATACTCAAGGAAAAGATGAGTTTTGCATTTGGGATTTTGAATATGCTGAGCTTGGGGAATCAGCTGTCTCTCTGCTGGTGGAAAGTTCCACAGCTCTGGCTCAGCTCTTCACACCAGAAGCATCTGTCCCCCTCTCCTCCTCCAGGAACTACTTTCTCACATTCCAGCTCCAATCCCTGCGACAACCTTCACTCCTGTTTCGCTGAATGAAGGGAGGATCGCTGGGTAGGTCTTTCCCCCACTCCAAACATGGGTTTATTTGTAAGACAGGCTTGAGGAGCGGCCCCTGAGAGCAGCTGCTCCACAGGCTGCTCTGCTTATTCTGATTAACAGCACCGCACACCCATCCTATTGCTTCCCTCAGGCTCGCCACAATTTGTCTGGCACGAAGAAGCGATGGGCAGTTCAGCTTGCCACAAACTCACCCTTTTTCAGAGGCGGGACCCGTGGCTTTCTTGAAAGCAACCCAAAGTTTGTTTGGGGAAGCATTATGGAGCTGACACGGAAAAACGGAGCAACGCTGGCTGGATCCCAACCGATGGGAACTCGTACACGAGGCACAACCAGGCTTTCAAAGGCTTGTAGGCAAATACACTGTCACTGAATATTTTGTCATGGAAGCCAGAGCCTAAAAATATAACAGGAGCCGATAACGCAGTGAGACAGGCCGGCGCACCCCCTGGCTCTCCTCTGTAAACACCGCGATGCGCATCGGCGCTATTGTACAAATCAGGCCACCCGTACAAAAAAGCAGGACGGTCGTTTGCAGCTTTCGTCCCAGAGCTGCCCCCCTCCTCATCCCACAGATTGAGAGAGCCAAGAATCCCGGTGGGCACACGGCCGGGCTGCCCACCCCTCCGGCACGGGAAGGAGGAGGTGGTACTACCGTCCCTTTTCTGCTAAAGCCGGTACGTGTCGGAGCACCGCGTCCTGCCCGCAGCAGGAAACCCCCAGCCTTGAGATGTGCTGAATCACGGCAGCCTGCTTTTGAAGGCTTCTCAAAACACTCCTCCTCTTCTCTGCAAGCCAAGGGCTGTCACTAGCTCCTTTCTTTCTTTCTTTCTCTACCCAGAAATCAAAAGGAAAAGCAGAAGCGCCGCTGGGGAACTCCTCGTTCTCATCTGCAAAAATTTGGGCTTGAAGGGGAAACAATTTTGTTGAGCTGTTAAGTGAGAGAGAGGTAAAAGTCACACCAGTCTGAAAAAAAAAAAGAACTGGGGGCACAGTTCTCCACCAGAAGCAAGCAAGATGCAATTGTTCTTCTGGCAGACATAGTTTAACTGTTTGGGTGAATTAAATCCAAGTTGTCAACACCTCTGGACTCCTTTTTGTTCCTTTATTCTTATCAAAATCGTCCCTGTTGGTCTTAATGCTTTTTCTATAAAAATCCATCTGATATGTTTCTTTTGGGAAAATATGTAAAGACACTGGAAAGAGTCTTGAGTTTTCCATATCCCAAACTAAAAAGCCACAAACAAGCCTTGGGTAGAACAATACTCGTGATCGTTCAGACGGCTGAATCTTTTCTCAGAACCTCCAACATGCCCAGAGCTACATCAAGGAAAATTCTAAGGCGTAAAAAGGCAAACAAACCCAGGTTTTCCCCAAACCTGAAAGGTTGGTTCCCTTTCAGGAAGGGAATGAGCAGAGCCCTCCAGCCGAAGGGTGTGCGCTCATCTGCACATGCAATGAATCCAGTAAATTCCAGGCCAGACCACTCTAGATCCCTGGGTTTTGCAGATGTTAATTGTTTTACGGTAGCAGCCGCTAAGCCCCGCTAAGCCCCAATCAAATATCGAAGCCAATACACAACCAGCATAAAAGAGAAAGTCCCAGCAGCCCAAAGAGAACGGGATTTCCATTTACAACAGGATGCAGCAGGTAAATGACACGGACAAACAGGAAGGAGCGGTTATCCCAGGAGCAGTTCTTACCCACCACTAAGTGTGAAGTGGCTTCATGGGGAAAAGAAATTGAAGACATCACCAGCACACTCTTCTCCCAGCAATTAAGCAGATTTTACTTTCAAAACATGTGTGCTCAAGTCCAAGTGGGCAAAGCTGGGATGCAGTTTTTGGGGTTTTTTTCTTTTGTTTTGTTTTGGGGGAAGGAAAGAGAAGAACCACGCACAAAACTAAAAGTATACTTTTTTTTTTTTTTCCTGAAAATCACAGAGTGACATCAGGAAGAGGAGGCTGGGGGGAAATACGTGTATCAGGAAAGCAAAGAGCACTGACCCCTTTTGGTTTTCCTCTGCAGATCACCCTTGATAAATCATCCTGACTCTCTGAGAGATTTTTTTTTTTTTTCAATCTGGTTTTGATTCACACTCCAATTTTTAAGGAAGACAAGGTTGTCTCTGCTTTTGAAACCTCCACAAGGGCCACACACTCCCACACAGAAGAATTTCACTGCTGGAAAAGCTCTGGCCCCTCAGCCAACTACTACTTAGTAGCTGGGGTGCAATGAAAAAGCAGCCTGAACGGCTCCGAGCGACACCAAGCCCCAGTAAGGCTCCTGGATACCCACTGCGGAGAAGATAAAACCAGAATTTCGAAATATCTTGCCCCCAGAAGCCGCGGAGGGCTGAGTGGTGCGTGCCTGAGCACCGCACAGCACACAGCTGCTTGTACAAATAAACCTCTGGAATTTTGCCACGGGTGGGAGGAGCGGGGAACGCTGCGTGGGGCTGCGTGGGCAGGACCGGCACCAGGTCAGCTGTGAGTAGCTGCACCGGTTTGAGGCATTTATTTCTCAACGAACAGTAATAATGGAGAAAGCAGGTAGTGGGTTTTCTTGAGCCAAGTCCTTCAGATGTTAAAAAACAAATAAAAAAAAACCAATAATCAAAGACCAGAAAAGGGCTGGAGCAGAGCCCAGGGCGCAGAGCAGCTGCAGAGGAATTCTGAGGTGACCAAGGTTGTGGCTGCTCAATTCCTGACTCCTAAGTCGAGGTGCATCCTGTGGCCGGGTCAGGTGCCTGCTTGGCAAAGGCATTCCCTCATAATGGCTTCTTAATTGTTTTCTGAGAGCCAGGACACATTCTCCAGAGGGCTGTGAAGGCAGGAATTTGGAAGAAGTGTGTCCTTTGTCACCCTCAACCCAATCACCTGCTTCCTGCCTGTCCCTCTGTCCTTCTCACCTGTTTAGAAACCTCTGAGTGTGGTCTCCAGCGAGGAACTCCTCTTACCCCAGTTGGCACTCCAGAAATCCCCTGTTGATAACGATGTTTAAGCATGTGCTAGACTTTGGGCATCAGGCTCCAGTAATTGAGCTGCTTAAATCTAAACATATACATAGAGGAGCCCTGCAGAAAGGGGATGGATTGAGGAAGCAAATGCTCTGCTCAGTTAGGATGAAAGAGGCTTTGAAATCTTAAAACGCCGCTGTTCTCGTAGATAATGAAGTGTTTCCAAAAAAAATAAAAATAAAGCCCTTCGATATTTTGTCTTCCCTATTATTTCAACCCCAGCAGGCAATGCTGTCTCAGGCACCTGAAGGCAACAACTGCACATGTTTATTGCAGGAGAATATTCACCCCCACACTCTGCTCTGAACTCCTCTCTGAATAAAAGCCAAGACATTTAGCATTCTGCTTCCTGCTCTAAAGAGTCGACAACAACGGCAGAGATGAGGAAAACCAGGGTGGAATATCATGTGTCACCTCCCTTTTTATCCCATGCAAAGCTGGGATAAGCAACGGGGGTGGGAAAAGGCCCTCACTTTCTACCTGAGCTTTCAGGCACAATAAATGAAGAAGGGAGGGCCTCTCCTCAAACAGACTTCTTCTTTAAAGCTCGATATTAATCAAATCCCTTCAGAAGGAGCTCATTTGAATGCATTTCATTTCACCTTGAGCCTCGACGAGAGCACGAGCGGATTGCATCATCGGCGCTTCAACAGTAACGCCTTTCAAGGCGCTTTTTAGTAGCTGCCTCAGACAAGCCTCAGATAATTTTGTTGGCCAACTGAGGACTAACGCAAGGCATATGCTGTGAATAAATGCATTTCCAGAGCCTCAGCCTCAGAAGGTGATTTTTGCAAATGGCCAATGAGAAGGGCCTGCTTTGAAGTGTTCCTGGAATCCATCACAAGCTGCTTAAACCACTGATCAAATTCTACCACAAAAAAAAATTTAAAAAAAAAAAGGCTTTGAGAAATGTTCCTTCAGATGAGGTTTATCTTTCCTATAAATGCAAACTACAGCATGAAACTCAGAACTTTCCTCTATGAAACGGGCACTTTCACAGCTTGGGAGTGTTTAACTGAGATGCTTAAAGTCAACATTCCATCTTCCTTTCTTGGAAGAGTCGAAAAAAACTGAAAGCCAAACTTCGCTGAATGGAAAACGTAACTTCAAAAGTCTTTCCCCTAAAAATAAAATGTCAAAGTTACACCAGCCTTTGTGAAGGACCAGCCCTCTTAGTAGTAGGGATACAAGACTGACATCACTCCAGTCTGCTGTGCTCTAGAATTTCTTAGCCAGTAGCTCTCCTGATTTTCCCTTCGCCGTGTGAGAACCGCAGCACCGCTTGGAGGATCACGGCTTCTTGATGTGTCCTCCACAGTCGAGGATCCGGGTCAGTGAGGGCAAGAGTGGCTACGAAACGCCGCCCCTGGGTGAGCACCGATTTCTGCCTGGGCACTGGAAAGGATGGCAAAAGGTCTCTGGTAAGAGAACGCAAGGCCGGTTGTGACCCTTTGTCCAGAGCCCACCTTGCAGAAGACAGCAATTATCAGGCTTCGGAAAACAAACAGCTATACTGAAAAAAAATTCCCAATCAATCAGCAGTTGGACTTCTATTGAGAGCACAAAAGGTAACAGGCTCTGACCAGCCCTAGAAGTCTCCACTTAAAAGAATAAAATATCGCTCAAGAAGCTGATGATGACAATTTTTTCCTCTTAGGAGATTAAACAGGCCAAGAGTGACATGATACGGCAGAGCTAAAGTTAAAACCCCCAAAATTCCGTAGTCCAGCCAGATTTCCATCTCCAGGATATTCCTGGCTTTCAATGTAGAGGTGAGACTTAAGGAAAACCAAGGAACCGTGTGGGCAACCAGAAGAGAACAAGGATGAAGAGTCACCAGGCATCCCAGAGGCCTTGGAACGAGAGAAGCTAGAGAAGCTGCAGCTTTCCCATGCCATCGGTGGCAGCGGCTTGAGAACAAAAAACAAAAATGCCCCCTACGTCACAACACGTCCCCAGAAAAAGCAACTAACCCTCAAGGGAGTCCACAGATCACCGACCTGACCCAAAGGAGCCTCCTGACGCGAGACGGAGCAACGGAAAACGGCACAAAGGAGCAGAGTCCGGAAGACGAGCGGCACAACGGGCTCTCTTCCGAGGCAGTGATGAAGCGCTTGTGCCGGCGCAACAGGAGCGGGAAGGAACGAAGGCAGCTGTCGGGGCTGGGGAAGCAGGTTCTAGTGGAAAATGTCCGGCTGGGAGATGCTGAAAGCAGAAGTCTCTAGAGAGCAAGCTGCCCAGTAAGGAGCGGTGGGAATGAGAGCTCAGCTCCCTTGCTGCCGGCACGGTGTGCGTACACGGGCTGGGCAGGAAAGGACTTTTCTCTCTGAATCATTGCTCGGCACCCTCCTCGCTTGTCTTATTTAGAGCTCGAATCTCAACTTTTTTTGAATAATTAATCCTTAGGAATAAAAACTCTAAGCCTCGTTAGAGAGGTGCTTCTAAAGCCAGTAACAAACCACAGGCACCTACTGCATATTAGGACGTATTAGGATATGGGAGCCTTGCTAACGGGGTGGAGCTGGGCTTCAGAAATCCCAGGCAAGGTAAGAGCCTTCTGGGCACAGCAACCAGGGCCTCTAATGGGGAACCTGCCTCCTTCTGGCTGTGTCACCTCAGGAGATACCTTAATGCTTCAGATTCCTCATTTCTGTGAGGCAGGGCCCTCTCAAACACAGTCTTCTTAACGAAAAGCTGCTTTGCTGAGGCTCACACCCACCTACTATGGTATGAACGACCACAGCACGAATCCAAAAGCACTAATGGATATGCTCTAGAGAATTTATAACTGCCAAGGCATCGCTAAACCATGTCCCTCAGCACCACATCTCCAGGGTTTTTCAATTCCTCCAGGGATGGGGACTCCAGCCCTGCCCTGGGCCAGGCCTGGACAGCCCTTGTGGGGAAGAAGTATGTTCTCTATTGATGAAAAGTGCACACTCCATACGACTCATGCTCAAAGGTCATCCCAAAGATCACAAAGTAAAAGCAACTTGCATTGGCAAAAAAACCCCAAGCCCCAGAAACAACAAAAGACAGACAAAGCCTTGCTAACAGTCGCTGGTTTGACCTCACCAAACTTGTGGGCTGCACGTATTCACCGCTCCTTGTGGGCTGGCATTCCCAAAGAACAAAGCCTCCTTCATGTGGGGTGTTACTGGTTAAAACCACTGAAGATGACATTTTTTTGTCTCCTTGTTCTTTTTTCCACCACCAGTCGTGACCCACGTTTTGTTTCTGTTGACGCAACCACGTCCTTTCACTCTTCACCAGGACCTGACTACAGCTCTCACCAACATCTGGGCTTCATGTTAGACACTGGTAGGCGAGCGAGAACAAGACCCTATTTCAAACTGGCAGGAATCCCACAGAGAACTCTGGGACTTTCTTTTTCCCCCCCGGGCGAGGTATTTTTTGCTGACAAGGCAGAGAGACATATTTCAGCCCTGCGCGTGGTAGAACATCTCACAGTTGCACAATTCTGTTTCGCTCCAGCCTGGTTTCACACACCTCTAACTCTTGGATTAAAACTCAGAAAGGGAAACTTCAGCTCCTTTATCATCCATTTTCACCAAGCCAGGGCTCAAATCTTCACTGGCCCAGCCATGTCAATTAGCAAGTGATCCCTGGAACTATATTTTNTGGAGAGCCAGAAAGGTCTCCCCTGAGCCTCCTTTGCTCCAGGCTGAACAACCTCAGCTCCCTCAGCCGCTCCTCACAAGACTTGTGCTCCAACTAGGACTTAAGAACTTAATCCAAAGCTCAGGAAGAGTTTGTGAAATGCACACAGGCTCTGCATCAGGCTGGTCATGTCTGTGTATGTATTTGTTTATAAAACTTAAAAAAAAAAAAAACAAAAAACAACACNGTATGTTCTTTATTGATGAAAAGCGCACACTCCACACGACTCATGCTCAAAGGTCATCCCAAAGATCACAAAGTAAAAGCAACTTGCATTGGCAAAAAAACCCCAAGCCCCAGAAACAACAAAAGAAAGACAAAGCCTTGCTAAAAGTCGCTGGTTTGACCTCACCAAACTTGTGGGCTGCACATATTCACCGCTCCTTGTGGGCTGGCATTCCCAAAGAACAAAGCCTCCTTCATGTGGGGTGTTACTGGTTAAAACCACTGAAGATGACATTTTTTTGTCTCCTTGTTCTTTTTTCCACCACCAGTCGTGACCCACGTTTTGTTTCTGTTGACGCAACCACGTCCTTTCACTCTTCACCAGGACCTGACTACAGCTCTCACCAACATCTGGGCTTCATGTTAGACACTGGTAGGCGAGCGAGAACAAGACCCTATTTCAAACTGGCAGGAATCCCACAGAGAACTCTGGGACTTTCTTTTTCCCCCCCGGGCGAGGTATTTTTTGCTGACAAGGCAGAGAGACATATTTCAGCCCTGCGCGTGGTAGAACATCTCACAGTTGCACAATTCTGTTTCGCTCCAGCCTGGTTTCACACACCTCTAACTCTTGGATTAAAACTCAGAAAGGGAAACTTCAGCTCCTTTATCATCCATTTTCACCAAGCCAGGGCTCAAATCTTCACTGGCCCAGCCATGTCAATTAGCAAGTGATCCCTGGAACTATATTTTCACCGTAAGTCCTACTGTTGACGCAGCTGTATCAGTAACAGATTTTTTTTTTTACCATGATAAATTATTGAACGTTTATAACCGATATAAAATTCTACTGGCAGATTCTTTAGTTAAGAATCCTTCTCTCATTCACCTTTCTGATGGTTGTGGTCAGCTCAAGGAAGAACGCACTCCAGGAGGGGCTGCAAAATGATTTAGCAGGGTCCTCTTTTTTTAAACATTACCATCTTCCCTCACCTTTCGCTGTCACAATGTGGTCCTATCCATATGTGCAAGAAGGCAGAGCCAACTGAAACACCAGATCTTCACTAGCAGGAGGTGTGAAAACATCTTTGCTGCACGTGAGACCATTGAAACTCAGAAAATTTAGTGGCACATCAGGATACATTCTGATACAAGATCCTCTGCACTCATCCCACGAGATGGAGTTATACAAAAATAATTGACCAAAATTATCCTGATGAAGTCATAGAAAGCAAATGTTTCACCAATAAATTTTTTTAAAAAATTAAGATTCCAAGATATAACTCATTGGCTATACTTATCTGTCTTAAAAATATCTTACCCAATGAACATGTTTACTTAGAATCAGAGAATTACAGAATTTTTTTGGTTGGAAAAGATCTTTAAGATCATTGAGTCCAACTGTTGCCCCATCCCTGCCAGGGCACCACTGAGCCCTGTCCCTCAGCACCACAGCTCCACACCTTGGAAACCCCTCCAGGGATCAGGGGGACTCCAGCCCTGCCCTGGGCAGCCTGGCACAGGCCTGGACAACCCCAAAGGGCAACAAATTGTCCCTCAGTTCCAACCTAAACCTCCCCTGGGGCAACCTGAGGCCGGTTCCTCTTGTCCTGTTGCTTGTTCCTCGGAAGCAGAGCCCGAGCCCCCCTGGCTCCAAGCTCCTGAATGTCAGGGAGTTGTAGAGAGCCAGAAGGTCTCCCCTGAGCCTCCTTTGCTCCAGGCTGCACAACCTCAGCTCCCTCAGCCGCTCCTCACAAGACTTGTGCTCCAATTAGGACTTAAGAACTTAATCCAAAGCTCAGGAAGAGTTTGTGAAATGCACACAGGCTCTGCATCAGGCTGGTCATGTCTGTGTATGTATTTGTTTATAAAACTTAAAAAAAAACAAACAAAAAACAACACATTAAATTAAAAAAAAATAAATAAAAAGAAATCTTCTCACAGTCCAGGGCTTACACGCCATTCCCATGTTGCTCCAGCAGTGAATTCTGTGGATTGCCCTTCACCAGTCAGAGCCTCTCTGGGTCTCTCACAGGTCACTGTAAAAACGAAACACTGACATTCCCACCCCTGGCCCATTGGAATGGTTTTGTCTCATCTCCATTGTGTGGTTTGGTATATCTTGGATGAGTAGGGAGTGAGTAGATACAGCAGCAGGCTTTTATTAATTGCCTGTTATTTAAGAAAAAAAAATTTTGGAGTGTCTCTTGTGGGAATTCCATTTGCTTAGTCTGTGCAGGAGGCCTCCGGAGTTACTCAGAGAAGAAAAGCTTCACTGGAGCTCCTCCAACAAAAAGCGAATACAAAGCCAAATTCAAGTACCCACGTCGCAGATTTCACCACAAAAAGACCCTCCCCTTCACGCTGTCCAACAGCAAAATTTACCCTCTTAAGGAATCGATAAAACCCACATGCCAGGTACACACAGGGAAACCACAGGGCTTTCTCTCACCACGGCTTCCCCAGTGAGAGCGGGGATCTTCTGGGGACTTCCCTCCCCTCCGATTTGGTTACTCTGAATGACCCAAGCGTGAGGTGAGGGGGCCGTAAGAGCAGCTTCATGCGTATTTACACACCCTATTACTCATTTGCAAATGGCAACCGAGGTCACAAACATCTCTACAACTTTGGGGCTACTCCGGTTTGGGGTTTTTTTCCGGTTGGCCAAGCACACAAGGCCGCAGGCACAACTCGTCGGCCTTGCTCTAAAACCACGTGGCTGTAAGGCAGGGAATTCTAAGAGCATTAGTGAGAATCCCCCATCATCGATTCTGGTGAAAACCTAAATACCCACTCGAAATGACAGGAGATGCCAAAAGCAGAAGCCATCTTGCCGACGGCTTAAAGGAGCTCTGTAACCATCTGCAGATGACGGCGTAAGCCACCGGCATCCCACCGCACGACAGCGAAACAGCCACACGCTTTCTGTGCAGGTCCAACACACGGTACCTTCAAAGTGAAGTGGAAAACGAAAAGTCTAAGATGAGGCGGCACCAGGCCCAGCTCTTGGACCAGAGTCAGGATTATTCCTTGGTATCAGTACAGGCTGGGCGTGAAGGGGTCAAGAGCAGCCCTGCGGAGAAGAACTTGGGTGCTGGAGGGGAGGAGCTGGAGCTGAGCCGGCCCCGTGCACTCGCAGCCCAGCAGCCCCTGGCCCCTGGGCTCATCCCCAGCAGCGTGGGCAGCAGGGCCAGGGGGGGATCCTGCCCCTCTGCTCCCAGGGCTCTGGGGAGACTCCCCCTTGCAGGGCTGGCTCCAGCTCGGGAGTCCTCAGCCCAGGAGAGACAGGGAGCTGGTGGAGTGGGGCCAAAGGAGCCCCAGCAGTGCTGGGAGTGCTGGAACCCTCTGCTGGGAGGCCAGGCTGGCAGAGTTGGGCTTGGGCAGCCTGGAGAAGAGAAGGCTCTGGGGAGACCTTCTGGGGGCCTTTCAGGGCTTCCAGGGGCCTGTCAGAAAGATCGGGACAGACTTTGGAGCAGGGCCTGGTGGGACACAACAAGGGCGGATGGTTTGGAACTAAAAGAGGGAGATTTCAACTGGAGAGAAGGAGAAACTGTTGGTGCTGAGGGTGGTGAGAGCCTGGCCCAGGTTGCCCCGAGAGGTGGTGGCTGCCCCATCCCTGGCCCCATTGCAGGGGAGGTTGGATGGGGCTTTGAGCAACCTGCTCGAGTTGCAGATGTCTAGACGGGCTTGAAAGGTCCTGTCCAACTCAAACCAGTCTATGATTCTCTAAACCAAGATACATCTTCCAGGCTCTGCTGGGGACACACTCCCTCAGATCAGGGCTCGAGGGTGAACACAACACAGAACGGAGAGCAGGCTCCTGTCGTCAGTTCAAACAGCCTCAACTCTTTAAACTGGTGCAAAACTGAAGCGATGGCATAAAGTTAATGTCTCCTCTGCGATAGCAGTTTATCCCAGCACACTGGGGAGAAGGCAGCAGGTGTATACCCTGTCTGCGGGTCACCAAGGCACAAGCAAACCCTCAAAGCTCTGATGAAAAACTCGTCCTGAAGCCAAAAGTGAAACGGCTGTAACACCTACGAGAAAGGCAGCACCAATGAACTCAAGAATTTCCCTGCTTGGCAAGCGTTCCATTTCTTGATGGTATTTCAAGTGCCGGGCCAAAAAATACCAACATCTGTAACAAAACTCCAAACTAGCAAAAAAAACCCAAAACCCCACTAAAAAAGTCTCGCACTGCACAGATGCATACGATAACCAAGAGAGCTGAAGCACAACAAGGGGAAAAAAAAAAAAAAAAAGAAGAAGAAAATGCCACCCAGGGAGATCGAGCAGAGAAGCTGGATGGTTTTTAATAAGAAGCATATATCAAGTGAAGTGATTTACAACTGAAAAGTTTAGAGGAAGAACAGAGTATTCTTCCCAAGGAGAAAACATTTTGCTCATATATCTCCTCTGGGATAAAAAAAACGAAAATAAAACGAACCAGAAAAGGAGTGTGTTTAAAGAGATTCCTACTTTTCTGATAGGGATCCTACAAAGAGGCACATATTTAATAATTTGATAGCTTGGGTGTATCAATCAAGTCACAATTTGAAAGTGTCTGCAGCGTTGTACAAACTACACAGGGAACAAATTCAAGTTGAAAGAGGGTGCCACTGACCTTCCTCTTCCTGCCAGGGTAAAGACTTTAAAAATTGGATAATACTACAGAGAGCCTGTGTTGCAATTCCTCGGCACATCAGGGTCAGACAAAGTTCAGTCTTCCCTTTGAACTTTCTTGCCTCTGTGGGCTATAGTCAAATCCTCGGTGTTATTTTAACATGGTTTTTAGAGTTTAATTTCCTTTTTGTGGCTCTGCATTATTAACATTATTGACATTAAAAGCGATACACGGTCCCCTTTTCATCTTTCAGAAAGCAGGGAAATATTTGTGGATTCTTTCCCCCCTCCTCCATTAATTAAAAACTTGCCTCAGCAACCCTCTTCAGGCGCTGCACAGCAGTCAAGAGGAGAAATCCTTTTTCCTTTGGTGGAACCAGGATTTCTCTAACCCACTCTTCCCAGGAAGGGCTTTGCAGTTTAGCAGAGCGGCAGCTTCTTCAGCAGTGGTTTGAATCGGTTCCTTTTGGGTCTGAGTCTCAGTGCTTGACACACAGAAATTTCAAATGAGCAAAGAAGAGTTTAAACAAATCTCGATGCGAACCCCAGGAGCAGAGCAGCGCCAAATCGAAGCTTTGTGACATTCTGCTTCAAATCAACACCATCTGTACCCACCTAAACCACTTCAGAGCCTTCTGGGAGTTGTTACAATGATGTTGTTTGTTTTCAGCTTGGTTTTTTTCTTTCTCTAAAGGCAAGGCCTGTTCTTGGGGTCTACGGCCCAGGGATTGCTGCGTGGCACTTCTTTTGGGGATTGGGACACCAAACGAAGACAGGTATTACAGATGGAAATTCTGGGCATCTGACTGAGAGCAAGGATAATATAAGAGAGAAAACTCTGGGCTGCAGGTGGTCATTTCCAAGGAAGTATCACAGGCACGGAGATTAACCTCAGCCAAATGTGGAGCACTGAGCTCTGCTTTCTCAAAATAAGCAGTAACAGCAAATAAGCAGTAAATAAATTAAGTGCTGAAAAGAAAAAAAAAACAAAACACCAAAGCCAGCTGGAAATTAAAATGCCATTCTCAAGTTCTATACTCAACCTGTTCTTTTCTCACGTGGAACTCCCTCCTCATTCCCCACCAGTGCACCAAAGTAACCTGAAAAGATCAGGTCAGCAAAGCCTGACTCTGAGAGGGGCTGGGGAGCATCCAGCACTTGGAGGGAAAAAAAATGAGTAAATATCAAGGTGCTCTGTTAGGGATACTTTTAAAAATGTAGAAATACGGCTTCTGGCATCTAATTTTCCCGAATCTTTGATTCTAAAATAATAATAAAAAAAAGCCAACCCATCACATAAATCCAGTTACAAGCTTTTCTGCAGCAGCAACTACTCGCCATAGGAAAGCAGAAATGATTCATCTAACTCTGAAGCACTGAATAAAAAAAACCAAAACACGTGAAAAAGTCACTTAACAGAAACAAGTTCGGAAGGACAGTTTGACGACAGTTTTTTCCGCGATGACAGGCTTCTAAAAAAGAT
This sequence comes from Baryphthengus martii, assembly GCA_013396935.1. NCBI lineage: Eukaryota > Metazoa > Chordata > Aves > Coraciiformes > Momotidae > Baryphthengus > Baryphthengus martii. Next base: position 308,935 of record VWZK01013299.1, read on the forward strand.
ATGCCACTTACAATAAATATTTCCAAATTAGATAGCTGGCATTAAAGTCGAGAGAGCCAAAGGCTTAAAGATGTCACATAACATAAAGGCAGCTCTGTTTAAACTCTGCTGTTTCTGGAGCAGCGAAACTCTTGGCTTAGCCTCTCCTGGGTTTTTTTTTCCCTCCCTGCCCCCTGCCCCTACTTTTTTTTTTTTTTTTTTCTTGATATGCCAAATCCACGAGCACCACAAGAAGGCTCTTTCGCTGGGCGGTGACTAACATTTATCACCGGTCTATAAAGTAGCCATTATTCAAGCGAATGCGAATTCAGCAAGTGCTTTTCAAACTCACCCACCCCCCAGCAAGAACCGCAAAGCAAACAGCCGCCCACACCCGGGCTGGAGCAGGGCTCTGCATTCCTGAGCGCTGAATAACTGCGCTCCGCTCCAGAGTCCACGCTCAGCTTTCTTACCGCTCCTCAAAGCCTCCAGAGAGACCTTCTTCTACTGCAGAAGATCATCGAGCTTGGAAGGGCAGTCTGTGTCACGCCTCGCGGATTTAATATTCCTTTTGCGCGCAGCTTAAAAATAAGATGCCTCGGACTGGTTTGGGTTTTTTTACTTTTAAATCTGACACTTTCTTCTTTCAAAAAATAAATTAAAAAGAAGAAATAAGAACGTAAAAGAACAAGTCTCTCAGCTGTCTTCTATCTCTGTCCTGGGATCACTGAAAGTCAGGGGAGAGAGGTCTCAGTTAAGATCCCCCAGCTAGGGACCCCTCTGCTGGGAGGCCAGGCTGGGAGACTTGGGCTTGGGCAGCCTGGAGAAGAGAAGGCTCCAGGGAGACCTTCTGGGGCCCTGTCAGGGCTTCAAGAGGCCTGTCAGAAAGATGGGGACAGACTTTGGAGCAGGGCCTGTTGGGACATGACAAGGGGGGATGGTTTGGAACTAAAAGAGGGAGATTTCGAGTGGAGTGAAGGGAGAATTTGTTGGTGCTGAGGGAGGTGAGAGCCTGGCCCAGGTTGCCCCGAGAGGTGGTGGCTGCCCCATCCCTGGCCCCATTGCAGGGGAGGTTGGATGGGGCTCTGAGCAACCTGCTCCAGTTGCAGATGTCCCTGCTCCCTGCAGGGGAGTTGGGCCAGATGACCTTGAAAAGGTCCCTTTTAACCCAAACCAGTCTACGATTCTCTGATCCAAGATGCATCTCCTGGGTGATTCTGTTCCAAAATGGCACCAACCCCGTAGACACCTCCTCACCGATTCAGGTATGAAAGTCAAACATGAAACCAGTCTGGTGTAAGAGCACAAGACGCACCCAGAACTCATTTCTTCACTTATGAGAGAAAATCCACGTGATTCTAAAAAGGTATTCTGCCATACTGGGAGACACCTCCGCCTGCCGTGCCAGTCTTGGGTCCCCTGCTCATGCAGGAGGGAACGGGACCTGCCCTCCAGGCCCTTAACAGGTTTTCTTGCGGTTCTGATCCCATTTCTCACACACAGCTGCCCAGGCCTAAAACTGGAGGAATATCCTGAGAAAGGACCAGTGTCTCTGGCTGGAGAGCGTGGAAAGCTCACACAGCCCCCAGCAGATGCAGAAACAATCTGGGACTGTGGAAGCACAGAAAGCAAAAAGGGCCTCCCCCAAAACCGGTCCCCTCCGAGGAAAACCAGAAATATTTCCAAACAATGAAACGAGGCCACAAACAAATTCTCAGCAATAGGCAGACAAACTGTTTATGTTTCAAATCACTTCTTTACATAACACGAAGCTGAGAGTCAGTTCTCCACTTCCACTGGGCTGCCAGCCAGCCAGGGGACAGTCAAACCTGTGACATGGGATGGGGACGGTGACAAAAACCTCACCTCAGTATCCTGTAAATGTTGATATTCTGCACAACACTCATCCTGCACCACAGGACAGTCACCCGAACTTGGTCACCTAGTCACCCAAACTTGGTTCCATCTGCATATTATTTCCCATTTGAAGGTGTTTAACAGAAGCCAGATAACTTTGGAGAACTCAAGTCCTGTACTTTCCTTTTGTCCGGTGTTAACGTCACACTTCCACGCTCCGGAGCAGTCACGGTGTAAAGCACCACCACCCAACCCCCGCCGTACCACAAGCTGCACATCTATTTATTTATTTGGCTGGGGAATGAGTCCAACACTTGGGTTTGCTGCTCTACTCCCTTGATTCATGCTCTTGCCTCACCTTGATCAGCCTTTTACAGTTCTTTGAGGCAGGAAAAGAGCCAACAAATCAAATACTAAAGACAGCTTTAAAAACGCGATTGCCACGCTTGAGTAAACTAAGTGAAAAATGAGTAATTTTTTTTGCTGCAGAAGGTAGTCAGTCAATCCTCCTCTGTCGTGCCTATCAAGGCACTGACACTTCGCTCTCTTCTGCTGCTTGTTTTGCCCAGCTCTTTACGGGAAGGACGGGAAACTCCTCTGCTGCATCACACGGCAGCGATGACCCAAGGCAGGTACCCAAGGTGGTGAGCCAATATGATAATCCTGTATTGTGAAATCCATTGTTTCCCTCAAAAACCCTTGAATCACACCCACCGCTCCGGTCCCTCGGCCAAGGAAAGCGGATGTTACGTTCTGCAAATCCTGTCACCACCGCTCCCAAGTCGGCGAGAAATTGCTGGAGAGAAACAAAGATTCCCCCAGGCTCTTCCGATGGGAATGCCTGGCCCGTTCTCCTTCCTCCTCTCCCCTTTGGGTGCCTGAACGTGAACACGTCAGGGAATAAGGACAAAATATTTAAAAACCATAATCTTTGCTACAGGAATTTTTGTCCATCAAGATTGAGAATCCAGGTTTCAAAGCAACAAATTATTTTGGGGAATAAAAATAAAGAAATAAATAAAAAGTTTTGGTGTGTAACTGGATAAAGTAGGAACTCTTGATGGATTAACTTAATGAAATGATTCCAAATAAGTTCCCTTATCGATCGCCCGAGTATCTCGCACTTCTCCTCCTAGAATGGCATCAACACAATCCCTAGCTCTCCAAGTAATGGCAGCTGCTGGCTAATTTACACCTCCACAGTTGCCATCTGCTCTCCTGCCCATTGTAACACAAGCCACCAGCCCTGGATCTTTAACTAGCACGGTCAAAATAAAACCAGTGAAAGACAGAAATTTTACCCATATCCCCGACAGGCAAAGGAACACATTTAATCCAATTATGGTTTCAGCACTCTTGGGTTTTTCAAGTTTTGGTCACGCAGCCAGGAAATTGTCGTACGGGATCTGTTTGTTTCAATTCAGTGATCGGCCCTGAATTTCAGATACTCGCTGATATTTTAGGTAAATTAATTAAGACCTGAGACTTCCAAATAACAAATAAAAAAGCATCTGTATGATCTTCCGAACGCTTCCTATCATTTTCAAAATACATTTTGTCTGGCCTCATGGAAGAAAAAGATGCCTAAGCTTACATTAAAAGCAAGTGTCACTCCGGAGAATTTCTCAATTCTTTTTATTCTCTCGATAACCTTTCACAGTATTATTTTTAAATGCCATTAGAAATATATTTTTTTTTCCATCTGCATATTATTTCCCTTTGAAATAACTGCTGGTAAAATGCAAGGCCATGAAGAACTATGGCAGCAGTAAGTAGAACTAACCGAATGCTTATAGCCAACGGGTCCTGGTGTGCAGTGATGGAATCTGCTCCTTCAGGACTGCTTCCCAAAACCCAGCAGTTACTCCAGCACAGGGTGCAAAGTCCACATTTGATCAGAAAGAGAAGGGAAGAGATCAAAGATTCGACAAACTGGATGACAAATGTTCAACTGTATGAGTTGCTACAAACAGAATCAGCATGATAATGCTGAACTCTGGAGCCAGGATTATACCCTGGGATGGAAACAATGGGACATATGGGCACAAGTAATATTCCTCTTTCTTTCAAGCTGTCTATTGTGGAAGAACAAAGCAAACCACATCCAAATACATCTGGCATCAACAGTTCATGTTTTGCAAGCTGATTCTCAGAAAAAAAAAAAAGAAAAAAAAAAAAGGAGCTGTACATTTGAGCATCCCGTAAATTATCCTACGGCACATGATGTTCTTGGACATTTGCTGGAGGAGGAAGTGAAGACCCACATATTGTGCTGCCCACCCCAAGCTTCACCACCTTCCTTCCCTTTCACACGACACGGAGCAAAATTTCTCTAGGAAAGACGGTGGCTGGAAATGACCTGGTGCTACCACCACAAAATTCATCCAGTTCTCATCCCCTGCTTAGATCTGAAGAGCATCTGGCAAAGAGGGCAGCTGGCAGCTGGCTGAATATTGCCCTGGAATGTGGTGGCAGGCTGCTTTTCAACCACAGCTTTTCCCTGCGGCGAACGGGCTGCCGACAGGAAACGGCCTCATGTGTTGCAGGGAGAATTAAGAGTAAGGAATATGGTCCCACAAAGCACTGGAGCGACCACAAGCTCCTGCAGATGTACGCCTAGGAAATTCTGAGCTTCAGAAAATGCTCGAGTTGCTTCCTCGTCAGCCATGTATTAATTACATCCTGGATGTGCTCTCCTCTGGGGCTGAGCGATGCCAAACTGAAACAAGACAACCCTCTTGTGAGACCCCACCTGGAGCACTGTGTCCAGCTTTGGAGCCCCCAACACAAGAAGGACAGGGATCCGATGGAGAGGGTCCAGCGGAGGCGACAAAGATGATGAGAGGACTGGAGGACCTCTCCTGTGAGGCCAGGCTGAGGGAGTTGGGTCTGTTCAGGCTCTGAGGCCTTCTCATCTCCAGGCTGAACATTCTCTGCAGCCTCCAGGACCTGAGGAGGCTACAGGAAACCTGCGGAGGGACTTTTTCATAAGGGCCTGTGAGGACAGGACAAGGGGTGATGAGCAGGGGAGATTCAGATTAGATATGAGGAAGGAATTCTTCCTTCTGAGGGTGGGGAGACACTGGAATGGGCTACCCAGAGAAGCTGTGGAGCCTCATCCCTGGATGTGTTTAAGCCCAGGCTGGATGGGGCTCTGAGCAACCTGCTCCAGTAGGAGGTGTCCCTGCCCATGGCAGGGGGGTTGGAACTGGATGGTCTTGAAGGTCCCTTCCAACTCAAGCCATTCTAGGATTCTATGATAACCCTAAAATTTCCCCAGAAACAGAAGATGACTAAACTTACACCAGGTTCACCACAGAACAGGCCTTACTAGTCCCCTCACCTCTGACAGAAAGAACAGGGCCCACTTGGTGCCCAGTTTGCAGAAGCTGGACACCAATTTCCATCTGTACGTGCTACTTGGAGCAGAAACAAGCCAAAAGGTACGCAAAAGCCATTGCTTTTCTTCTCAGCCTGCGTCTGAATGCTGGGTTCCCAGGGTGCAACTCTCGTCATGTATCGACTCGAGCTGAAGAAATGAAGCGGAATTTCGCCACATTGTCATTTCTAACACCTTTCCTCCAGCTAAGGCGTTCCCAGGATTCCCCAGACCTGTCAGCTCTTTTTCATGCAAAAAAAATAAAATAAAAATAAAAAAATAAAAGGTGCTCAGGCCGAGCTCAAAGATTTTTGACATTTCTTCGTGCTTTCCAGACCTACTGAAGCTTGATCAAGGCTACAGGTTGAGGTAGGTCCAGCTGGACTTTGGATTCCTAAGCCACTCAAAGAGCCATCTGCCATAGAATCAGAGAATGGTAGGGGTTGGAAGGGACCTCTAGAGATCATCTTGTCCAACCTGACTGCCAGCGCAGGATCACTCAGGGCAGGCCACACAGGAACAGATCCAGGGGGGGTTTCAAAGTCTCCAGAGAAGGAGACTCCACCACCTCTCTGGGCAGCCTGTTTCAGGCTCCGTCACCCTCACAGGAAAGCAGTTTCTCCTCCTGTTGAGGTGGAACCTCCTATGTTCTAGCTTGTACTTGTTATTCCTTGTCCTGTTAATGAGTACCACAGAGAGGAGCCTGGTCCCTTCCACGTGACCCCCACCCCTCAGATATTTATAGACATGAATAGAATCACAGAATCATCTAGGCTGGAAAAGCCCTATAAGATCATCAGGTCCAACCTCTAACCCTACTCTTATCTTTATCACCGCTAAACCGAACCCCTAAGCACCTCATCTACATGACTTCTAAACACATCCAGCGATGGTGTCTCAACCACTTCCCTGGGCAGCTTGACAACCCTCTCAGAGAACACATTTTTCCTAATGTCCAGCCTGAACCTCCCTTGATGCAGCTTTAGGCCGTTCCCTCTTGTCCTACCATTATTTACTTGCGAGAAGAGACCAGCACCTACCTCTCTACAGTGTCCTTTCAGGTAGTTGTAGAGAGCAGTAAGGTCTCCCCTCAGCCTCCTCTTCTTTAGAATAAGATCCTCTCTCAGCCTTCTCTTCTCAAATCACAAATCCCAGTTGGGGCAAGTATTTAAATACATTTTATTTTTTTTTTCAGTTTTACTGCGACCAGCACTACCGAGCCCTCACAAAGCAGCAGCTGCCTGCCAAAAGCCAGGCAGATGTCTTCTGCTGCTTCAAACCACACGGAGTGAAGGAAAATCGCTCGCGCCTCCTTCGAGCGCGCTCCTGCCTGAGCCTCCAAAACCTCATTTGCTTTGCTAAGCGCTTGGAAAGAATATTTCAAATAATTCTAATCTTGAGGTCTTCTCTAACATCACCACAATGTATATTTATGAAGCTAAAAGCACGCGCCCTGCTACCGAACAGTTATTTTAACGCTCATTACAACTTGTCCCAGCAAGCCTTGAGCGCTGGGTAATCGTCGTCTTCTCCTGGGGGCAGAAATGCAAAGTGCAGCTTTGAGACAAGACGATATTGTTTTGTCCTGAGTTTACCCATAAAAGAAATAGTTGAGGAATTGTTAATCCATGCCTTTTCCCACACCCCTCCTCGCACCGTAAAATCGTACGGGCATCATAAACAAAAACAAAGACGAAGTGGAAAGAACAGAGGAGATCCTGAATTTCTAGTTTTCTGAAAATTATGGAAATCGCACTCAAAGCCAATCTCTGCCTCGATTTATTGCTGCTCATCGGCACGGCACATGTGAGCTCGGTCACCACCCCACTCTATTCCAACACAGGGGATGGTTTTTTTGAATCAAACCTTTCCAGATACCTTCCTACAATGGTCCATCCTATTCAAAACTATTTCTAGGCAGAATCAGAAGTACTAAAAATAATGGCAGGACTTCTCCAGCTGGAAAGCAGAAAGCCTCCTGAGTCAGCTGTCAGGTCCATGGTGAGCTGCCTCACCTCCTGCTGCCTCTGCAGAGGAATTTCTGAAGTTCTGTTTCCAGAGAGTCAGGGGGACACCCATGTCCCAACATGCTCTCTCCCATCCCTCTCAAATCATGAGGCAAACCACAGACTTTTAATTCAGACTTAAGTCAGAAATACAGGGTGTTACTTAAGTGCCTCTGCCCTCATGAAACCAGCAGCCTCAAAAGCCGTACTTCTGCAGACAACTGCTCTTTGAAAAGCTCCTTTGGAGGACTGCACAAGCTACAGGGGCACACAAAACAAAATTAAAAAAAAAAAAAAAAAACAAAATCCCATAACAGGACAAAATTTTACATCATAGGGCAAGAGGGAATGGTTTTAAACTGAAAGAGAGAAGATGTAAATTAGACATTAGGGAGACATTCGTCACTGTGAGGGTGGGGAGACATTGATCCAGGTTGCCCAGGGAAGCTGTGGATGCTCCATCCCTGGATGTGTTCAAGGCCGAGTTGGATGACACTCTGAGCAACCTGCTCTAGTGGGAGGTGTCCCTGCCCATGGCAGGAGGGTTGGAACTGAATAATCTTTAAGGTCCCTTCCAACCCAAATCAGCCTAAGATTCTATGGTCGTCTGAGGGGTGGGGAACTTCAAGAGACAGCTACCAGGTAAATTTTATCTCCAGTTAAAAAAAAATAAATTAGAAGACCACAGTAGAATTAAAGACCACCGCAACTCTGGGCAATCTAGTTTTAAGGTCCTCTCAGATTTAGCTTCGTGTCATTCTTTGACAAGAAATTTGGTTGATAAAAGGTAATGCTCTAAAACAAATGCTCTAAAAAGTGTGCGTAGACTTCTGCAAGGCAATTAGCTTGGGAAAAATATACCCACAAAACCAGTTTAGGGTGAAAGAAAATGTCTTAGGAGATAGGAGAATTTCAATCTGTTGGTTTTATCAAGACAATGACTGAGCCAGGACTGAATCACAGCAGCCTAAGAGCGTGCTTATTGAAGGGGGAAAAAGCAAACATGGAGGGACTCTTCAGGCTAGCCAAGAGAGGTATAATGAAGCAATGCTCTAAGCTGACACAGGGCCAATTGCAGCTGAAATAGGGTATCTTTTTTTTTGTTGTTTTTACTGTGAGGAGACTATTAGCTGTTGGAAAAAAAAAACAAAACAGTGGAATGTCTGTCTTGGTATCTTTAAATGAAGACAGGATGCATTTCTAGAAGACACACTTGTACAGGTTATTAATTTCAATACAGAGGTCAAAACTCTACCCACAGAGTCTGATTTAGAAGTGCATGATTTACAAGATATCAGACTTGGTGATCTTGTTGCCATAAAGATAAAAAGACACTCTGCAAACTCCAGTAAACTCTGCCCAAGCAGGCAGCAGTCTCGGAGACAGCCCAAAATGGGATTATGCCTTTTAATGGCAATCTCCCATTAGACTAAATGGGAGAGGTAATAGGAACTCGGTCCCAGGAAGCTTCCTTCTGGTTTATTTTGTTTGCCGGTAGAGATGTGATTTCTAGAAACAAGGAGCTAAACTAATTAGGTGATGTTCCATTCCCTTTTAAAACCCGATGAATAATATTAAATACGTATTTAGTAAGCAGACTGCAGCAGTGCAAGCTGGAAAATAAATAAATAAAGAAGTCACTTTACAAGCAATTCTCTCCAAAATGCTTTTAGAGTCCAAAGTAGCAGCAACTCCACCGGTAAACAAATCTGCTCTGAAAAGTAGGAAAAAAAAAAAAATCAAATTAAAGCAATATTACTGCGGGCAAAGCAGCACTCTCAGAATCCCACGTAGCTGAGAACACCTCGGGCAATGCCAGAGCCCTGCACAGCAGCTGGGGATTTTAGGAAGGGAATCAAGACTTAGGCGTGGGATTAGTCGCAGCGACTTCCATGCGACTCAGTCTGGCGAGAACTCTGCCGGACACGCCTGACTTGGAGCGCGTGTGAATTTGGTGGGACCGTTATTACTCATCCTAAGCGGTCGCGGGGCAAAAGGGCTTCCTCTGGCTCCGCGTGGACACGGGGCTGACCATGGGAAGCTCACGGCTGGACTGAGCTCATGGAAAGCCCAACTGAAAGAAAGCAGTTCTTCAAGGAGGGGAAAGTGATTCAAAAAAACCCTGACCAAGAGCGTGCACAAACCCCGACAAAATTTCAGTGTTCACGCTTCGAGAGAAACCTTCCCTGCTCGCACCCCTCCCCCGGATCGAAAATAAAGACGAAAATAAACCACGAAGGGAAGGAAGGAAAAACCTCACCGATTTTTTTTTCTGTTTGTTTTCGGCCGACGGCAGCAACGGCTCGGCTTGGCTTTTATCTGCTTTTGTGGTGTTTCTTAGCCCTTGACTGTACGAGCCAAGCGCTCTACAAACAAACAGCAAAAGGGTTTCTAACGGAAATTAGAGCACGGTGTCGATTGCGGAACGGACAGTAATTGCTACGCCCAGGCAACCTGGGAAGCAGAAATTCCAGAGTCCCTGAGACTTTTATTACAAAGATAGCTGGAAGCTTCTGCCCCCGGGCGCTTTACTAGACCAGTCCGTGAGAAAATAAGCTCTGGTGATGACTGTGGTTCACACACATCTTGTAATAAACACTTCCAGATTCCATGTCTCGCAGCATACTAGTACTGTTATTCATGATTTGCAAAGAGATGACTGAAAGCAAAGGGGAATCAACAAAAGCCTAGAGAACTCGGCTGCTCCCGCCCCAGAAACCTTAGACTGGTTTTGCATAGAGTCCCTCCAGGGTGCAAGGCAAGGCTGGTTTTCCCCCTCTGCCTTTCCAACAGAATAAATGAAGGAGTTGAACGGCTTATGCTGTTTGCATGACTGGGGAGAGACCGTCTGAACGGTGTGAAGGGACAAAGCCTAAAGAGTTCGCAAGCAGTAAAACAATCAGTGACAAAAGTCCCCTGAAGACCCTCACCTTGCTGATTATCACACTGGAAGTTCCTACAAGTATTATGAAATGAAGCAGTAACGACACGCAAGCCCCACAACTTCCACAGCAGACTCTTGCTACTTATTTTCAGCTTAGAGATAATCCCACTTTTATTAGGTGCTGATCTATCACTTGAAGTATCACTTAAGAAGAGAGCAAATGTCAGAGAGCCAGAGGGTTTCGCTGAAATGATCTCACAGAGGGCTTCGACTGAGGCAAAAAGACGAGGCGAGTAATGCTGCGTATAGAGATGCACATGACCACCACCACCTGATGGTAACAATCTGTTAAAATTAGACAAGAGTCTTTTGATGCAACTTAAAGGAAAAAGATTTTAAGAAGGTGGTTTTCATTCCGCAAGCTCCAGGCACAATTCCCGTCACGGACATTTACACGTCTGCCTTCCAAAATACTCTCATCTCCGACCAAAACACGCACTGGTGGTGATCTAGTTCCTTCTCAAGGTCGAAAAGAGTCCCGTGAAGCTAGAAGGCTTCGCATCTGCATTATCCAAGACATGTGGGTAGCAGATTATTGCACAGGGGAAGATGAGGCAATTGCCAGGTACTGGTGCCTCTCGTACAATTACCTTATCTGCACGCTAAACGCGCGGATTGCAGAGCGCCGGCCTCGCTTAAGAAGCTGGAGGAGTTATTTCAATCCGTTTACTTGTTGCACAAGGGTCGCGCACTACTCACGTTCCGCACGGAGAACTTCGAGTCCCTGCGGAGTCCAGCAACGCCCGGGCGGTTTTGCACCCACGTTTCGCTCTGTCGTAACACCTCCCGCCAGCAAGCAAAATGTTTTCAACCCTCAGGAAAAGTGCCAGACTAAGGATATCTCAAGAGCTCTTCATTAGCCTGTTAGTGGTCACCTCCTCTACTTACCTTACACAATGAGACATGCTCGAGTCTCGTCTTTGAAGGCGACATGAAAAGCTGTAGGAGCCCTGCATCTTCAGTGCTAGTCACTTCAGAGGCACCTTGTAAGGCCAGCTACCATATGGCCAACTGGAATGGCTTTGGATGTGGTTAGATGCCCGTTCGTGGAGGAATCATGACCTACCTCTTTGCGAGCGAAGCCACAAGCTTGTATTGAACGGTCCTTGTTAGCAACAGTGACAAGAAACCACCAGGCACTGGCGTAGGATGTGAGAAAACAAGACACTTCATCACAGTCACATTCTTCAAAGTCAAGCGGTTCACCCAGTGAGTAACAGTCCTGCGGTGGTTTGTAGGTAACAAGAACTAGGCTTGTAGAAGTGGAAGCCATAAATAAAATTATGCTACCGACGTATCGTTATCATAATATGTAGAAATACGACAGCATCAAACTGCATGGAAATGAGACACTTCGGAGCTGTCAACTCTGTTAAAATTAACTTGGCTTCTCAACAACACTAATGAGACATCGAAGCACAGCCTGAGATGTTTACTTTGTCCAAAACCACTCTGCCATTTATTGGCATGTTAAGAAAATATTTGGGGTTAAAGTACAAGATCATAAATTACTGACAAATACAAGCAGGAGGTTATTGCTATCTCAACTTCCACCAACTTAACGCCGTTTGCTACAAGCAGCTGGTTTGGATGCACCCGCCGGCCAAGAGCAGGCACTGCCAGCGGCTTTCAAATTCTTCAGCCGGCGCAAAATCTATTTCAAATTTCCCAAAAGAAAAGGCCGCAGGAGCAGCGTCGTCCGAGTCGGCGGCCGCACAACACGCACCGACACCCTTCCCTTCGCCGCCCCTTCTTCAGCCCCTGAAAACTACGGCAGCAGATAGAAAGATGTGCAGATTTGAAACCCTTTGCTTGCTTACTCCTCCTCCGGTCTTTTGTGCCAGGAGATAACCCCAGAAAACAAAAGCGGAGCAAGGTTACGCTAGGAGCGGGCTGCTGCCCTGCATTCCCAAAGGATTGCCAACTCCAGATTAAGCGGCGGCCCCCAAGTCCCCGTTGACTCCTACAAACCAAACGATGCCGATCGGGTTTTGCAAACCAAGCGCCGTGTTTGCCTCCTGTTTATTCTGAAGAGGTGAAGTACCTTTGAGTGACAACATCGCTTGCTGCTAAAGAATAAAAATAAATCAAAGAAAGAAATCCTGCGAGCTAGCATTGGATCCAACTCAACATGAGGGGCAATTTTGAACCGACAGGAATAATTTACTGGATGGCCGGTTAGAAAAGTTATGGCCTGTGTTTTGAAATAATCCTGGTCTTCTAAAAATAATTCACCAGTGATTTAATTTATAGCAATACATTACATATGTAGTCACGCTGGCCTAACTTTCAGCCAGCTTTTGACAACACTCAACCCTCAACTGAACCTAGAAAAACACTTTTCGTAGCTCCAAGTAGCACAGTGACTGCAAATCAAAACGAAAGATGAAATACGATAGGAGTCATAAAATCAAGAGGTGATGCTAAAGCAGAAGTGTGACAAAGTTTTCTACACTTCCCCAGTTATTCTCTGAGTGATGTAAATTCAGAGCTGCTCTGCAAGGGCAAAAATAAAACAGCATTGTCCCAGTATTTTACTTCTGTAGGCACAGAATTCTCCATAGAATGGCTAATTAAAATATCAGTTTCTACTGGAAGCTAATTCTACCAAACACAAGTTTTTATCCATTTATAGACACATATTTAAAAAATAACCCCCACACACCTATAAAAAAAAAAATAGAAAACGCACAAAAAATGCCCTAAAACTTCTAAAGCCTCTCTCCAATTTAAATTTTGTACTTTTCCTCTTCCTGACGTGCACAAAGACTTTCAAAATGCACGTCATCAATGGCTTCAAGCGCAAGCAGATCTTTCATCGACTATTAAGTAACTTGGAAACCCATAATCTTTGAAGGTAAGCACTCAAAAGCCAAAATAATAGCAGATTATTAGTGCTCATTAGCTCTACCTCCCACCTTTCCTCTTTCTTTTTCTTCTGGAATAGTTGGCCTGGCAGTACTGCAGGAACTCTGAAATGCCATCCTAAAAATAGAAAGGAAGGAAAGAGGGGAAAAAAAAAAACCAACAATAAAAAAAAAGAGAGAGAAGAGGGAGAACAGGAACTGAGAGAATAAGCAGAGAGAAAGCTCTGTAACATAAAACTGTCTCCAGCTTCAAAGTCATCAGCCAATCATAACCCAATAAATGCTTTTCTTCTGTTTTTCTAAGCTCAGAACACTCAAACGTCTATTTTTATTCCTGTTTAGAAGCAGCTATCTCGACAGGGCTTTCAAACCAGCAGAGCCTGGCATGCAAAGCAGTGACTTATAAAACTCAATTTCAAGCCATGGTTTCCAAGGCCTTCGGTTGTTTATCTGGGTTCCCTGGTGGCTGGGCACAGCAATGTTTGACAGCACAGCGAAAAATGGAGAACCAAAGGAAGGAAACTGAGGGGATGTTTACAGGAAACTGTTCTTTTAACCCACACCACCATTTAAGGGTTTTCCCTTCATGACTCTACACCATTCCACATATCTAGAGGCTATATAGTTCTTCTGACATCCTAAAACGTATGTTCTCCAAATGCAATCATCAGGAACCGCAATATTTACAGGTGGGTTGTAGGTTCTGGCCCTCAGACATACCAATGAGAATTGGTACATGTCCTTAAAGTACTGAAAAAAATCAAGATAATAAAGAGCTGCCCCCATCCTAAGTCTGCAAAACATGCACGGGTAACAAAACACCATCTCTAGAGTATCCAAGGAGGTGTATCCTCAGCACTTTCATCTCCTCTGTGTGGAGGTTGTCCACAGAAGTTGTGGATGTCCCATCACTGAAGTGTTTTAAGTTAAGCTGGATAGTGCTTTGAGCAACTTGATCTAGTTGCAGATGTCCCTGGCTTCGGTAGGGGGCTGGACTAGATGATCTTCAAAGGTCCCTTCCAACCCAAACCATTCTATGAGTCTAAAATGCCAGAGACCTCTTCCTGTATTTAACTGAAAACTTGGTTTACAAACATAATTATCAATGCTACATCACAAATACTTCATGAATTATTGGTATAACACAGAAAGAGTAGCTTTCTACCTGATTCCTGGTTTCCATCGAGAGCACAAAACGACCAACTGTCAAGAGTAATGTCACTTCTCTCTCATAACTGGAACATAAGCCTCATCTAAACGGTGCTTTGCCTCCGCCCCCATGAACCTCAAGGAACTAAATCTAGTCCTCCGAACTTCACCCTCCCCATCAGTCAAAGGGGGTAAAAATTATTCTGCTCTAAAGGACTTGAAGATCTGTGGGATAAAAAGAGAAGTCACAAAGGCTCCCCTTTCAACAGGACATGGGCCCTTCAACAGCTGGTGGAATGACCATAATGAAAAGGTCTTGAAAAGGACTCGATGAATATTGCATAGTAAAGGTCTTTTTTTTAGTATTTTTAAATGGGAGTAGCTGACAGCGTTGGAGCTTAATTGTTGTGCTTAACAGAAAGTAACCATTTAAAACACATAAGGACTAACATGGAGCTTGTTTTGCTCTTAGGAAATCGAAGGCACCACGATCTCAAGCATTATTTCTCCATCCTTAATTTTACTGAAGAGATACATTAAATACACCGTTTCCCACAGCAAGAATTCCAATCCTGCTTGCTTCAGTACCTTTGAAAAGAGCACGTATTTCAAACTTGTAAATGATTTAAAAGAGAAAGCTTAATTAATAATGTTATTCCCAGCCAGATGGCCAGCTATTAGTTTTCAGTCATCTCTTTTGGAACAATTCACCAGAAGTCTTCAGATGCAAAGGGGTTTTAAAGCAAATAGATGTGACTGCCCAGCGTGCTCTGCGGCTGCCAAAACAGCCAGGAAAAGGCAGAGCTATAGGTAAAGAAAAGTTTCATTTTTCCAACTCCTGTTGCTGTGGGTCACGGTTATTACAGCAACAGCACAACCGCTTGACAGACGCACGTTTATTTCATGTAACATTGGGTATTCGCATGGCATTAAATGCACATCTGGTTATATATATACTATTACTTACAAGAAAACATCAGGCTACACGTAGAGCGTTTGCCCTGGACCTGTGCTAACAGACTTCAAACTGGAGCTCCCTAGCAGACCGCTGTGGAACGATGTGATCACCCAGTCAAAATATCCCATGTGTGCAGGAGGCAGCGGCACGGAGCTGAAGAGATAACTACTATACAAACCCCGTTACGGTTTACCACCAAACATCTACGGAATTCTAATATTCTCACCGATGTGGCGCCGACAGATTTTCAAAGAAAGCTTCCAACAGAAATTAAAACTGTTTTCTTGGTATGCCTGAGATGCTGGACAGTCACCAAAAGCCTTTCAGAGGGGCAGGGGATCGGGGTTTGTGACAGAGCCTACCTCTGCAGATTTTAAGAGCTTTTCACAACCGCTATTAAAACTCTCCGACACCCTTGTGAGGGTGTATTTGTGAGGTAGTTAAGAGTAAGTTACAAGCAGGTTAAACATTTTGCTCAATGGTAGAGAGTGGTATGGAACAAAACCTGCTGGTTTCACTCTTCCCTAACCACAACATACATTTATCACACAGTAATCCCCAACTGAAAACCCTAATTCAGCTACGAGAAAAAAAAAATAAGAAATACACAATTGCAACTATGTACATGAATTTTCAACCTATAGTTTTACCAAACAAGCAAAACCAGATTTGGAAAAAAGCTTCAACGATCAGCTGTTGACCTATACGCAAGTTATTTATGGCATCCAACTCAGAGCAAAGTTCCTAACAATTTGCAGACCACCAGTCTTCGCAGGTTTCCACTTTCCACCATTCTAAGAGTCATCCACAAAACTTCACTGGCCATTAAAAAAAAAAGATAAAGCTACAAAATTTTGAACAGAAAACAAAAACAAGCAGGCCAATAAAAAAAACCAAACAGCTCTGACTGAGGTTAAGAAAGTCAGGTAAACTTAGGCCCAAGAAGCAGATAAGAAGAAAGATTAGCCAAAGAGTGTCCAAGTTCTGCCATTCCAACTGTCAAGGTAACCAATCTAGGCTCTCCACAGTTCACTGGAGTTTCACTTGGAAGGTTCCAGGCCAGTATCAGTAACTATTTTAGACCTTTCCTCTGCTGACCGCGGGGGAAGAAAGAAAGGATAGATGTTATCAGTAGACCTTGTGCTCCTCTGAGCTCAAGGCCTATGGGTGGGCTTTCTGTAGGTCACGCAAGAGGAAAACCTACTCCTGCCTTTGTTTGTACAGCAGACGAGGTGGGAAGGGGGCTCCAGGAGAAGGATGTTCTAAGGGTTTCACCACTGGTATGCAAGCTGGTTAAAAATAATTAAAAGGACAAAAAAAACACCCAAACCAACCACAGTGAGAACAGCCAAATGCTGCCTTCTGCACAGGATGAGGAGCCACCGCCAACCCCACCACCAGCCGTATCTCAGCTACCAAAGGTGGAGGGCCTCTGCCAAACGGCACTAGCGCCCTTCACAAAACCCTCAACGAAACAGGAGCGAGAACTCCTCCGAAAACGAAATGCTTTGCAGAGAAGTATCGTTTTCAACAAACTTCCAGCTAAATCCTGCCTGGCTTCCTGCCAGATTTCCAGCCGAGGGCTGGCAAGTCCAGTTCTTCATGGGATTGGAGCCTTCAGGTCTCACAGGCTCTGCTGGGAAAGCTTCAAGGCCTGCAAAGAACTCACAAAAGCCCCAAAAGCTCTGAATTTAAAAGAGAAAACCGGACAATATTCAACTTATAAACACCTCTACTCTCTGTTTTCAGTTCACTGGTTTCTTGTGCTGGCCTGACTCTTCTTTCACTTGCATGTAAATCAGAAGTAAATTTACTGAACTCCAAATGCAAAAAGAGGGAGAAAAGACTCAGACTCCAGCTCCTTCTCAGCCTTTCTTTTAGGCAAAACGGGCTTTCTGAACACTTAGAATTCTTCAGATACTGTTACACGTGTGCTTCAAATTGGCTGTGCCTCGGACTCGAGGGGAACAACAATTTGTTCAACAAATAATAATAAGGAAAGACGTTTTCTGTAGAGTTCCACATGTATGCAAACCACAGGCTTTGTATCTCTCGGAAACAAACCACATCTGGTCTTTCCGAGCATAACAAAATTAAAGGTGCTTGTAAGTTTGGTCTTCCCACACGGCAACACTTAGAATCCAGTTATGAAAGGAAAGGAAATTGGGGGGAAAGAAAAAAAAAAAAAACTAGAAGTGTTCTCTAGCTGTTAAGTAGCTAAAGCAGCAACCAGTTGTACGTTCAACACAAAAACAAAGAGGCATTCTCATGTTCCACAGCTGTCTTCTACTGAGCCCAAGATTTTTGTGAACTTTAACTGTTCTACATCTGTGAAAAGCAAAGTGAATTTCTCTTTTCGACGTTCAAGCGACTAGAAGAGGAAGGACCAAGTCTTCCCTCTTTTACTGTGACAAAGGAGAGTCGCTATCATCATCCATCATCCAACCACTGCTGGCTGCAACTTCACCACAAAGGAGGAAATTTCTCTTCTGACTTCCTTTTTTAAAAGATTGTGTTCCATAAACTGATGTGGATTCCTCCAGAGATGGGAAAGGCAGATTCTCCCGTTCTCGGGGTCAGGCCCACGGCCAGCTGCGGTGAGCGTGCTGGTGCCCCAGGATAAGGCAGGCACAGCCACACGATGACCCGAAACCTCCAGCTCTTTTGCCCTCAAAACCTTCGTGCTGAACAGCAAGGAAGCTGTAAAGGGATTTCTAGTGAACAAATAAAAATTATCTAGATCACTCATTCACCTCCGCCGTAGAGAAAGGAAGGATGGTTCAACGCTTCCTTCAATATAGATTTCCTGACCTACTCAGTTTGAATTACCCACAGTCTGCCTGTACCACACACAGCCACGGAGGATGGAGAAACCTACCTGGTCACTAAATGAGTAAATCTGGACATGCAAAAAGAGCAGCTACAGTAGCTCAGATTTAACGGGCTTCTTAGTTGACAATAAAGATTTCCTATTCTGGAGCTCACACAATTCATACAATCAGAGAAACGTTTTGGTTGGAAAAGACCTTCAAGATCCTGGAGTCCCAGCGTTGCCCCATCCCTGCCAGGGCACCACTGAGCCCTGTCCCTCAGCACCACAGCTCCACGCCTTGGAAACCCCTCCAGCGATCAGATCCTCATTTAGCAAATGAGGATCAGATCTAAAAGGCTTCAAAACATCTTTCAAATCAGTATTAACTCCAACAATTGACACATTCTTGTCTCTTGGGTTACACAGAAAGTTGTGCTACCAGTGACAAGAGCCCAATTATTAACAACTTCCTCGGCTTTATGTTTGGACTCCAGTCACATGTTAGAAAATGTAATTAGCAAACATTTGCTAAGCTTGGTGGAGTCAGCCTACCAGCACTGGAGTGTCTGGACAAGAACCTCTGCCCTGTCTTTATTCCCCTCGCTCCTGTCTGTTCTCTTCACTGACAATCAACACAATCAGCTTTGGACTGAAAAAAAAAAAAAAAAAAAAACTTTTTTTAAAAAGCCNCATCAATTTTTCGCATTTATTTCTCATTATATTTAAATGACTGCAATGTGCAGGGTCTTTTCCTAATACTATAAAAGTTAAGCAACCATTTTAAACATTTTATTTCATAAAGATTCAACACTTACTATACAATATAATGAGAATCTTATGAGTCCTTTCAGAAGCTAGTTTAAATATTTTAGTCTCTTGAGAAAAGGGAGAAGGAAAAAAAGGCAGGGATATGAATATTTGAAAACATCTCAACAAATGGCAAAATACATTTTTCCCTTTAGCACACCGATGTCCTACATAAACTCCCTTTCAAGTCAAGAGGAGTTTTAGCATTAGTTTTTAATGCAAAATGGTAGCTGGCCTGGATGTATCGGGGAAAAAAAGATAAATATCTATTGACAAAAGGTTTTCAATTTGAGTTTGGCTGCTGACAGAGAGAGTACAAATTTGAGACGGCATCCTCCAAAGGGCTGGATCCGACCTGCTATTCCAGCAGCAACTGCTTTGAGAAAAGGGCTGCGACACCGGACAACGTCTTCTCTCCTGATCTCCTTCCCTTCCCCAGTTTCTTAGTCTCTGCCAACATAACTGTGCGTAGAGTTGCTCACTAACTGGTTCTATCAACATTTCTGCTTTAGTTTAACAGTAGCATTTGGGGTTTTTTTTAAATTAATAAATAAAATTATGGGAGAGCTGGAACCTCTCTGCTGGGAGGCCAGGCTGGCAGAGTTGGGCTTGGGCAGCCTGGAGAAGAGAAGGCTCCAGGGAGACCTTCTGGGGGCCTGTCAGGGCTTCCAGGGGCCTGGCAGAAAGATGGGGACAGACTTTGGAGCAGGGCCTGGTGGGACAGGACAAGGGGGGATGGTTTGCAACTAAAAGAGGGAGATTTCGACTGGAGAGAAGGGAGAAATTTTTGGTGCTGAGGGTGGTGAGAGCCTGGCCCAGGTTGCCCCGAGAGGTGGTGGCTGCCCCATCCCTGGCCCCATTGCAGGGGAGGTTGGATGGGGCTCTGAGCAACCTGCTCCAGTTGCAGATGTCCCTGCTCCCTGCAGGGGGGTTGAACTAGATGACCTTGAAAGGTCCCTTCCAACTCAAACCAGACTATTTTTCCAAGTTGAAGAGGCTGTGGGAAGCAGACACCTCTGTGCCCAAAGAGGTGGATTTGACCTTTGGGGAGAAGATGACGAGGAAGGTCAGAAAGCTACTGATGGCCAAGCAGAGCAGCAGACAGTAAATACCCCTGCCTAAAGTCCTAGGTACACTTACTATATTTTCAACTTCAGACCCGATCTGCCATGTCCCACTGATTCCAGAAAAGCCAGTTACAAACAGATTTCTGAAGCTGTGTGTACCCTGCAGCTACCACCAGCTCACGCAGGCGCTGCCAGCAGCACGAAGGTTAAGACAGGGCTGTAAAAACCTGTCCATTAAGCTAGGTCAGAACACAGGTTAGTGGACTGAGTTTTGCAGCAGTCAAACTACTGGCTAATGGCACCTAGGCAGGGTATGATCACGGTGTGAGCACCTTCAGTGCTCCACCGTCACACCACTCGAAGGGGCAGACGCTCTTCAACAGGTCTACACAACTCCTCACAGACAGGGAGAGGCCAAATTGAAAACAGTAGTTTAAAATTTGCATTAAAAGAAAAAAAATACAAATTTGCACGTGGACACACAAAACTAAGCCCGGCTTTTTTCTGGTTCCTGAAACCAGAGAGGCACCAGTTGCAAAAGAACACCCTTTATGGTCTCTCAGTCAGTCTCTGCCACTTCCTAAATTTTCAGTTTTCATGTTTTCCTGGTATCAAGACAATCCTAAAAACATGGTCAATTCTTGTAAATATTGTGTGGTCAACCAGCAGGCACAACAGAAGCTACGCGTTCCTAAAATCACTTACGTTTCATTTTCCCCACCAAAATGCAAATCATTTAAGGAACACCCTGTTCAGCTGCTTTTAAAGAAGCAAATGTGCCACGTTTCCATTTTGGTTGGTACTCTTCTATCCTTATCAGATGACTTCCAAAAAGAAATAACACCCACCTCTCTCCAAAACTATTTTCCAAATTAAAAAAAAACACCACTTAAAAGAAGGTGCTCCTTAAGTACAGGAATCCTGGCTCCCTTAAAACCACTGATGATAGAAGAAAAGAAAGTATGGTAATAGGTTCAGAGGAAAAATATGAAAACATATCACAAAATGTCATGAGATGTAGGTCTTAATATCTGTGGTACCATTAAAGCTCTTGAAACAAAGCGTTTACTGTCTTGTCCCATATCAGCAAGACAGAATCACACAATCGCAATGGTTGGAGAAGACCTTTAAGATCATCAAGTCAAACCATCAAGTATCATCAAATATATACTGCACAGCCTTTAGAAATCACTTCAGTGCTCAGCCCACGTTCCTGGCTTCTGCAATTCAGACCCTTATACAGGTTCGGAGTTAAAAACTCATCCCAGTTCAGCCTAACGCACTTTCTTTCCAGGGCAAAACGCTGCTGGTTCGTCAGGTGCACAGCACGGCCTCTCTTCACATCAGGAATAATATTAGAAACTCACTGCTCTTCTCCCAAGGAGGAAGTCCACGGGGTTCTGAAGGTAGTAATGTCGACCTTCTTGCCATCAGATTCCACACCTGCCATCTCAGAACCAGAGAAAATCCAAAAAAAACTCTGATAGGAGCTGGAGTAGACCTAAGC
The DNA here is from genome assembly GCA_013396935.1 of Baryphthengus martii. Taxonomy (NCBI): domain Eukaryota; kingdom Metazoa; phylum Chordata; class Aves; order Coraciiformes; family Momotidae; genus Baryphthengus; species Baryphthengus martii. The sequence continues at coordinate 330,267 of VWZK01013299.1, forward strand.
TTGTTCACAGAGCCAAGAAGAGGCCACAAATTCAAGCCCCTGGGCTGTGCTGGGCTAAGTGCTAATGGCACATCAGCTCCAAGCTGCTCTGAAAGGTGATCAAAACGCCCATTCTAAAAGCAGGGCTTTCAAGATCTACTACAAAGGATCGATTTTAATGAGCAAAAGAATGTGTATTTCCAGCTTTATCCCTCCACACAGGATGAAAATGTGCCTTACTGCCATGCAGACCCTGCTGGCTCCAACTCCCCAGGTCAGCTCTTCACAGCAAAGGTCACCAGTTTGGTGTGCAGAGGTTTACTGGAGAAGGATGGGCCTTGGCAGCTGCGCCTGGGCCTCTAAATGAGCCATTCTGTTGAGCACCAGTAACTGTGGCACAAGAAACAATCAGGTCGTCTGAGATCGGTACATTTTTCAGGTGGAAATTACTTCCTGCTCCAGCAGGAAAACAAAAAAAAAAAACCAAGAAGGAAAAATGGTGTCAGCAGAGCGTTTACATGGAAATCATTGAAGGGGTCTCCAGCCTTTTGCTGTCTGCCACAGGTCCTTCCAACAGAAAACCTGGGGCCTGAGGTGTCTGTCATGTCATTCTATGTGTGGAACACTTGGAAAAGGGCTGAACAAATACACAAGCAAACAAACTCCTCATTGTTTAATACTCCATCAGGAGATAGAATGGAATATGTGTATTTCCAGTTCCAAGCAGATAAAAATGATGACAGGAATAAATGTACTCTTCTAACTCCTCAGCCTTCCAACAAAAATTAACTTTTTTTCTTGCTCTTTCTTTAACCAATCCCACCTGATCACTGCAGGAATTTGCTGCGTGGCCCTTATTCCCATGAGCAATGTTTCTGCAAAGCTGGAGCCCTTTTACATCTGCAACTTGCTTCGTCTCATGGATACAACTGCTAATTTTGGACTTACCCTGCTCCTGCTGGGCCAGAGTCATCCCTGGCATAGCTCCACTGTAACTCAGCCCACTGAGGCATTACAGACAATGCACAACATCAGCTAATCCTTAATGATGGTTTTTCCCCCCCTTTGCTCCTGCCCCCCCCCCCCTCAAACATACTTATTTGACTAAAAGGACATCTGTAGAATTATTTTGAAAATAAATAACTAGCTAAAATCAAACTAAAAATGTCTTGCAAACCCTACTTTCGAGTGACATGATAATGAGATTCACAGATAGACGAGGCCAAACAGCACAGTGCAGAGAAGACACTCAGCTCTTAAAGTCCCAAGGCCTGGTTAGAGTTGCAGCTCTGGACAAGTTGTAGCCCATTTCCACACCGTTCCCCGATCTCTGACCAATAGATACCAACTTCTCAGCATGCCGTCGCAGAGTCCAGCCCACACTAACCTAACCACGCTCCTGGGAGCTCCGTAATACTCGTACTAAACAATAAGAAAAGTACAAATCAAGCGACACGTTTAAAAACTAGTGCCAAGGTGTAAGGAGCTACCATCAAAATACGGTGACACTTCCCCCACACCAACGTGCAGGAGGATCCAGGCTCGGTGCCATTAAGCAAACACGAAAGGTTTTCATTTCTGTACAGATTTCCTTTGACTGAGTAAGGTCGAGGAGATACAGACATTCCCTTCTGCACAGGAGGAACAGCCAGGACAACCTCTGAAGGTGATAATAACGATGACTTGTGCTATCTCCCGTTGCTACTTATTTTCAAGTGTTGCAATTATTTTTCTAAATTAAAGCAGTGTACTCCACCCTCTTCTTTTGAATCATATAACATCAAAACCTTCCTCCTTATCTAAATCACCTCGTTACTAGTAAAAAAAAGTACCAAGAGGCTTCACTCTTTGCTCCCTCACAGGTCAGCATCAGCTAGAAACAATACCCAGGTCCCATTCACAGAGCCAGGCAAGTCATTTTCTACTTTTGAAATGGTAACTATTTCACAGAAGTGATTTAAATAGGATATTATCCATGTGGAAAGCAGCCTGCTTACCAAGAATTTAAAAATCTAGGTTTCAAGGCATTTGTATCGAGCTCTACAGGTTTGGATTTCTGCTTCAACCAGGCGAAGCCAGAGGAACTCTAACAAAGGCTGAGAGGTCTATTTGCATGACTGGCCAAAATCTTAGCAACAGTCATTCATCACTAAATAAATAAATAAATAAGATAAGATTTTATTTTTCCTTAAAAAAAAACCACCACCACACTGTAGTTGTCGGAAGAAAATTTTAGGAGTTCCAAACATTCACATTTCTAAGCTACTTGCCTGACTTTTTTCATGCAACAGATGCTGCTTTGTGTTAGCTACTGCATATTAAATCATTCTGACAACCAAGAAAGCATACATTTGTTTGCGGCAGAGAGAAGCATGAATACACACACACACGGCTATCTTCTCACGCAGAAGCGTACAATTATGCAGCATTCAAATATTTGGGATGAACTTTGGCCTTTGTTTAAAAAAAAAAAAAAAAGTACCCTCAAACAACAACCAGTAACAGATCCAGCAGTCATCTGGCTGAGCTCACAGAAATCAACAACCCTTCGGCAATAAAACACCACTTGTGGGCAGCTATTCGAAAGTTACTCGCAAATTTTTTTTCTTAGATGGGATACTTATAGACACGTCCTTTAGGATTTGGAATGGTTTTATGGATCGATCTCGCAACGGAGGTTAAATATAAAACCTATGTTAATTCAAAAAGTGGGAAAAAACATCAGTTATATTCACCCTCACATGTGTTTTTTTTGCACTCCAAACAATCTAAGCCATTTGCTTTCCCGATTTACAAAGTCATTTGAAAACATAACGCACAGCAGGGTTCTAAATCACCTCTTCAGAGCAGTAACTGTCGAGCTAATATGGAAGAAACCAAGCAACCCGAGCAAAACCATTTCCCCGGTACATTAATCACAACCAAAGCTTCAGGTACCAGCCCTGGAGAACACGCTGAAACTTTTGACCACGAGAATCCACACTAAGTCTATGTAATCCACGGCGCTTCCAACTTTTTTTTTTTTTTTTTTAATCTCGGCTTGAGACATATTTTCTCCCTAACATTCCCCTCTTGTTACTAGACAGCAATCCAATTCTACAGCCAGCTTTTTTTTTTTTTTTTAAACTAACTATATATAGAGCCAGGATAGCGCAGGCAGGAGAGGACCAAACGCCGCACACAAGTGCAGCGGGGCTGGGAAAGCAAACCCAACCCTTCTTTACCAGGCTGTGCCAGAGCAACGCCGAGTCCCCCCGGGGTTCTAATTGCAACCGAGGGGCCTCCGAACCCCTCC